>JAFFZH010010857.1:0-14429 GCA_018420115.1 Euura saliciscinereae | reverse complement strand
AAAAGACTCATTCTGATTGGCTCCCGCTCGTTCCGCTCTTCATAATTCCCGTCCATGTGAACATAGGATTTTAATAGCATCGGAACGGTTTACTCACACAACCGTGCAGTTAACCTCTAAACGCTACGCAATATAGCAACAAATATTTCATTAGTAGCGGAGGGTCAAGATTCATTGAGGGGCTGTAACCTGTAAATAATCCAAGATGCATGCAACTTTGAATATATTCGGTGATTAGCTGTTAGCTGTTTCCTGTTCAATTAAAACTTTGAATATAGGTTATCAAATACAACTACCAAGTACAAAAAAAAGAAAAATCAAACCATATGACGTTGTGCTCGTAAATTCTCTGTATTCGGTTTCTGGGATTTAATGAAGAGTTACAGGTTGTTTTCGTGTATTTCATCGTTCAATTAGTTACGTTGGGGTTTATCTTTGTCTTTTTCACTCTTCGAAAGTACCTCCGTTAGCATCGATGCAAAACTGAAGTCGACGTCGAAATGCATCCGTTGTCTTACGAAGTACCTCAGCCGAATAAAGAGAATTTACGCCTCATTGGTATCTTGCTCCGTACTTAGCTACCCGGCTCGTATCTCATTACTGGACAAGTTTAAAAAAGAAATTGAGGGTGCTTCGGAATGCAAAATTTGATGCTCTTTCGGATTCCGGAAAGAAAAATACACCATTCCATTTGAAAAAAGCAGTCTGACCTTTGCCTGACCTTGGTAGTGCAACTGCAGTTGTCATGACAATAAATCTGGCTCGCTCATGTTTTTTCCCCCTCCAAACCTTGAAAATTTTGTATGAAACATTTTCTCGTATTTTCCTTAGTTTCGGAAACATCGGCCTGGGGCGATTAAAAATGAACACCCTGTAGATATAGTACGCGTATACCACGGCGTATACACCGTATACACACTGTTTGTTTTCAGTTTCGGGTGGATATTCCAAAACAAACAGCAATCATAAGTGACAAGGGTTGTAATAAATCTTTTCAGTTGAATTGAAAAGTGATATCAATCGAACCACGTGCTCACAAATATGTTTTCATAATTTTAGAGGTTAGAATGTACGATAAATTCATACTCAACTAGATTGTTTATTATTTTTCGTTTGTAGTCTCGTAACCAACATGCCTCACCGTGCGGCAGTCGGTTGCACGACCAAATCCAGCGCAAAAAGCAAGTGAAATGCCATAATTCACCCGTAGCAAGTATTATTTAGAGCGACTGGTTTGAATATGGCGCATAAACGTCACCTATCAATATGGGCGATATGCTACCTAATGTACTCCCCGGATAATCACCTCCCCTCGCCCATAAACTCAGGTTTCGCTCCGTCCTCCGCGTTGCGTCATAACGCGACATGACGCGCGGTAGGTCGCGGCAGACTTCTGATTGGTTGAACGTGCTACCGCGAGCGTTTTGCCGCGCGGCAACGCTTGTATGGAAACCCTGGGTTAGACCGTGGTCGTGATCCAGGGTCTTGCCTCTCGGTGCCGTACCGGTCTCTTGGTCCGCGTCACCTCCATTCACCACTGGGTCTGGGTTGCAACGTTTGATCGATCGTCATTTGATTCATGTTGGGTTCCCTGGTCCATTGTTTTGTGTGCTTTTGAATTGTACTTCCAAATGGAAACCAACAAACAAAATATTGCAGAAAAAAAAATTAAAAAATGCACAACAAAAAAATGATTTTGAAAAGTTAGGTGGGTGTGTGTAAGGTTCTGTGCGCAAGGAATGGGATTGTTTGTGAATTGGTCATGGACCGATACGTTACAAGGCATGACTTGAACAAAACCGAACAAACCTCAACAAAACTAAACAGAACTGATCCGATCAACTAAAAGAAAACCAAACATTCAAAATTAATAACTGTGTGAAACCACAGTTTCTTTTCAAGTTATCACGAAACGATGTTGGTAGCAAATAATTCCAGCGACTCTCGAGTCGAGGGGAGCGAATAGCGATGCGACCACCTGGACCACTACTTTCCCAGGTAACACAACATTCTCCTGGACTTATACTAGGCCGTGAATTGTCTGAAAGACGCCTAAAAGTCAACAAATTTTTCTTGACTTTTAGGCGTCTTTCAGTCAATTCACGGCCTAGTATAAGTCAAGGAGAATGTTGTGCTACCTGGGTTGGTAATAAATATATTTGAACAGGAAACAAAGGTAGGGACAAAACGAGAAATCGGTCCTGCCGTAGGTCATTATACTATTGTATGTATAGTATACATATTTTACACTCTATTACAGAAAATGAATGTGATTTCGTTTGGATCAAATAATTCAGATGTCGATCCGTGAACGTGTGTAATACTTATTGTGACATTAGTGGTATACATAGGTAGTACATAATACGGCCACTTGTGAGCGATGATCGATGTATACGATATAATCCATTATTGTAAAATACCGTCCAATACCGCCGCTGGTAATTGGCGGGCCATTGGGTTGGGTCTCGTATATTTCTTAAACCGTACAGAATACTATTTTTACGGCACAGGCATTAAAAAGTCACTTTCTGACGCCTGTTTTCGTTCCGGCAAATGGCACTTTATACCGCTAAGTTCAAAGTTGCGGTATAAAGTCTTTATTCCGCAAGTTTGATGCGCAGTTCGAAGTGCGCATGTCAAAGTTGCGGAATAAAGTCTTTATACCGCAGGTTACCCCCTCTCTACACGCAGTTCGTGCGGAACTCAACTGGCGTCAAAGTGACTATTAATGCCTTTTCCGTAAAAAATATTGTATGGGGCGCGCGCAGAAAGTAACTGTTCAGCAAGGTCATGTTTTTAGTACTCGCCGTTGCTTTACAAGGCTCGCCTTCGGCTCGCCAGGTAAACCCAACGGCTCGTACGAAAAACATAACCTTGCCGAATAAACAGTTACTTTCGGCGCATGCCACATAAATATCTATTATTACATAATAAGTAAAATTTAACAGAATACTATTATATAATAAGAGAAATTCATAATCGCAATGTGTTTTCACTGCAGTAAATACACATGTATACCTACTGTATAGGATATCTACCGCCGCAAAAAAATCTTGAACTGAAAATGCTATTCATGCGATTTGAGCGGACGAAAAATGACACGGAATCAAAGCTGGAGAGGAGAATAATATTATGGTAAGAGTTTTGATTTGCACCGTTTCAAAATTCTGCGGAGCCGTTGCCTCGGAAATGTTATCCATATAATAGGCCACAAGGATCACGTACGCAACCAAAATCTGAATAAAACTATGTAGATCTAGATATACAAGGGATGGTAAATATTATAGTAAAATATCGCCGAAGGTATAACATGTCTATGTCATCTGGTATTTGACTTGGACCTGCGGCACGTATCTACATAGGTATACATTATATACAAATTAAGCGCCCAAGATCTTCTTCACCGAGTATCCAGGAATAGCGTAGAAGAATAGGAGGATCAGTATCACCACGGCGAGAAGAACAAGAATCCGGAGAATCGCCCACTTGTAATTGTGCCATACGATATACTTGATGGACTTGAGAGGGTTCAAGAACCACATGAAAGAGGCATCCGGTCGCCTGAAAATAAGGGTTTTACATTTCGCTTGACAGTCAGGGCGATCAGCTAACGTGAGGTCATTTGCGGTATAGACTATTAGCATTGAAAATGCTTCCGTTTTCGGAGGCTCGAGGATTGCGAAACAATTGAGAAAATATTGGAAACGTATACGTGAAATTCGCGATTTTGTACAGCATTATCCAAATATATGTATAGCAAAGAATAAATTCCTCTTCTACAGATCAGATAAAATTCGGAAACAGAGAGCGAATTGTTTTAAATCGAATTCACACTAACTTGAGTCACAAGAGTGCCGGCGGTCGAAATTCCAAAAGATCAAAAAATAGAACGGGCGAAATGTCGAAAATTGAAATTAACAACGATTCGAAATGTGAAATGGGTCATAATAAGGATAGGCCAGAATATCGTTATTTTGAAAATCGATGTTTCGTTTTCCCGGAATATTGATTATCGCATAACAAATTTTTAGAATGACTGAACGTTCAAATAAATAACCCTTTCGCTGATACAGCCGTTTGATTTTTTAGGCACGTCGATAAGAAAAAAATCGTTCTTCTAATGTTCCGTGATTTTTAGATTCGTATGGAAAAATCGAGATATCGGCCGTTCTGTTTTTGATCGTTCGGAATTTGTACGAGCATCCATTTTTTTTTTTTTAAATTGATCCAAATGGAGCAAATCCAAAGGCAACAAAACAAAAGATAGTCAAAACATAATGCACAAAGACGATAAAACAGGGGACATTTTCA
This sequence comes from Euura saliciscinereae, assembly GCA_018420115.1. Lineage (NCBI taxonomy): Eukaryota > Metazoa > Arthropoda > Insecta > Hymenoptera > Tenthredinidae > Euura > Euura saliciscinereae. The sequence continues at coordinate 10,118 of JAFFZH010010857.1, read as the reverse complement.
ATGCCTCGGATGCTTGCGTTACACGCAAGATCTGTAGATTTACTATACATATAGGGATATATAGGGAGACCCGAAACGGACGTGAAGATTATAACGGGGTATGATATAACTTACTTTGGCTTGTCAAGAGGGTCTGGCTCGTTTCTACCATAACCAGCTGGATTTTTTTCAGCTTCCTCTTTGGTCAGTAGATGGATTTCGGCTTCGACTTTACCCTATGCAATTCCATCGTAGATGTAGGGTGGGCGAATTCAAAATAATGTTACAGTTGCACACATAATATTGCCTCATTATATTACTACACTTGAAGTTCATCGATCTCATTTCCACCTAATTTCGATTACCCCGTTGAAAACCTCATTCAAAGGGATAAAACTTTTGCCTCTCTATCGGTGTTACGGAACATGGCGGATATACATAGAAATATGTACGCGATTCTGTTCGGTTCAATGGGTCGCTTGATATTTCATCCGTTTTAATCGTAAAATGCTAGTATATGCATACAAAATTCTGATTTTCATACGGCAATACGGATAACGAGTACATCGGAGCACACGATAAAAATCATATAGACGATTTTGGAAATATTTTCATAGAGAACATGTATCCGAGCAACCATGTTATTCTCGTATGATGCTTCTATTCGGTTTTGGCAGATTATCACCATAATAGATTTTGGATGTGAAGCAGCAAGTTATATGACGTTACATCTCAACGTGAATGTGTTTAACAAGGATTTGAAAGAACTTTGCTCCAAATTCCCCATATGAAAATGATTGATGATTGTTTCATACGGTTTTATGAGGAATCGCGGGTACAACGGCACAGAGTATTCTCTCATGAAAAAGAAACTCAACGGGTTTTCACAAGGTTTGCCAAGATTTTTTCAACAGGGTACTCGAACTCGCCGCGTATTGTCGTACACATATATGATCAACTCACGGTTAATTCCATGTCCTCGTTTTCTTTCTTAACGTAAAAAGGCCACCAGCCCTTTATACGCTTCTGCTTGAATATGTTGACCGTCGGCACCGATCCGTCGGTCTTCAACATTTCCAGGGTGCATAGCTTGCTGTTCTTCGCACCCCGTGGGAACCGATTCAAATCCAAAGTTATTGCCCCGAGAAAATCGTCAGCGGAGAAATGATCCGCGTCCCAAACCTATTTGTCGGTAATCGAGAATATCAAGATAACTACAACCACATACGCGGCTTTAGGCTGACCGCAATGGGCTACTCCATTGCACAGAAAATATATTATCTATGCAAAATAGAAACTAGTAAAATAGTGTATCCGGAAATTCGTCTGGCATAGATCTAACGCGTTCTCGTATTTACAGATCCGAGGATCCGAAATGTCATAATAAACGTATTCGGAAAAAGACATTTTGACCGTAGTCACACCCACGACTAATTCCTCACAATTCGTTCAATGGACGCTTCGGTATCCATAGAAGGACTCGGTATGTAACCTTGTACTATACAGTGATAGTCAGTTCAGTCATGCCTGCTCATATCGGGCTAACTTGTTGCTGCGTAGAGACAAAAAATGGGCCGCTTCTGGTTTCTGCACGGGAACGAGTTAGCCAAATGTGGGCAGTCATATCTAAATATTACTGCACATACATACCTATAGTTAAACCCATGACACCACATATTGCAAGGGAGGGTAGCAGGTATACTGAGTCGAAGCTCGTTGCGCCCGCGCACTGTTCCCTTTCTCGATACTCCTGCAGCGAGGTTCATATCGTAAGGATCGAGACGAAGCACGCGTTCATGGCAACAAAATGCTCGAGTCGGTACCCAACTACCCGCCCCGATGCCCGCCGTATTATACCGATTGCTCACCTGCAGCTCCAGTCTTGCTGGTATCTTACATTCTGTTTGATCCCAACTGAATAAACTTTCCTTCCGATTGATCACAATCTTCTCCTCGGCAACGAGATAATCGAAGGGGAATATGAACCGCCAATTAAAGTTGCCCTCGCCGGTCAACGATCGATAATGAATGTCCGTGCACTGGCAGTCTTCCGGCCCCTTCAACCAGCTGTTTTTTCGAAAAAAGATGGAATTTTAACGGGCAATTGCATAGCCTTAACTGTTGGTCGTGATATTACGTATATGTATGTACGATATATGATGTATTCCTGTGTTGTATGTACCATACATGTAGGGAAGGGTGGAAAAAAATAGATCAATGGGGCAAAACGGACCGTACCGTTCTACAGGATCATAAAATTGGTGTGGAAGTAGGAATGACAATTATAACATTGAAAGCTAAGATCCCCTAAAGGTGCAGTTTTCCCCACCCTCCCCTTCTATATACACACTCGTATATGAGGCTGTTGTCAGTGGAGATGAATGTAACGTCGAACGAACCCTTTGACGTAAATGTCGCTCATCTTTTCACCGGTGAAAAATGCATCATCCTCCAGGACAACATCGTCCGTATTCCATATGATTATTCTCAGCTCGTAGGTTTTTGGTTTCCTCGGGGAGATATCTATAGGCGGGCCAGGCAGTGGCATGTCCATTGGAAATAAATCGACCCACATTTCTAGTTTACCTTGTTCGATTCCGGGCTTGTCGGGATTGAACAACGGGCGTGTTTCGATGTGCTCTGGTACCAAGGTCGAACCGAGACGTGGAAATGAGTTCCATTGGTGCAGGACCGCCAAGGCGAGATGCTCTTCCATTGCTATAATAAATTTTCGGTACTTGAACACCCCGGCGTACCTAGAGATCCGAAAGTACTGTACGATTATAATTTCTGAACGGTGGTCGGTCGCCAAGCTCTGCCATGCTAGTATGTACATTTACGCGGAAATAGAAAAGAGCCAAGTCATGACTTTATTGCTCGAATATCCGCGGTCTTACATGACCTTGAACGGGGGGATTGAACGATTCTCCATTCGAATCGTAAATACAATCTGTAATACTCATTTTTCGCCGTCACGGTGGTTAGATATACCTACGTATCCGGTAAGTACCTACCTTTTGTATGAACGTAGTTCTCCATTTCCTCGGTGGGCAGCGTGAAATTCTTACGACCAATTGTCACTCGACCATGCGTGTACGACGGACCATCCATTTTACCATCTTTACAGAGCTTGGACAGTATCTGCGTTGGTTTCAATGCATCTCGCCATTTGTTGTAACCGGAGCTGCCGAAAAAACATATAGGCCGCATATACATCGAGTCATACATTCTGGTGCCCGATCGTATGCCACCGGTGGAGAAAAATCTTAGCGGTGAAATAAGGCTGTCCTAGTATTAGCCATGGCCTTAGAGAGGGTCAAGTATGGTATCATTGAGTAGGGACGACCCGCCATAGCCTGACTATAGGTATGGCCTCGACTTGGGTGAAATATGTGGCTTCCCGATCCAGTGGATCACTACCAACAATTCCCCAGCAAGGTCCTGGCCGCATAATTAATTTGGCCTCTACGGATAAACCGATACATCCCCTTCGATGATTTCTAGTAAAACCCGATCAGGTCCCTAATCTGCCCCTCAGATTTTTCTGCGCGGGCAGAGGTAATAACTAATTGCGATAAACTTTCAAATGAAGCTGAAAGAAGCTGCGAGCAGATAGAAGATGACAAATTCAATAGCGATTAGGCCGGCACAATTATTATACTCACTCGTCGTATTTTTTAGCCAGGCCACACGTTGCGCGATGCCTGCTATAGAATCGATTTTCCAAGTCGATCTTAGTCTCGCCGATTAAATCGTCGGCCCCGACGAGATCCCAGTCCAGTATCTGCACCGTCAGTAGCGAGTCCTGCGGAAAAGTTGCCTCGATCTCGAAGCATCTACGGAAAGTGCAATTTGTCCGTTGAAAAAATGAATAAACTTCGCCCGGTCACCTCTCCGAACCGCCGCAACGGTTTCGATCAACGTCCGCGTCATGGGACTTACTTTCCGAAAACCGGGTTCAACTGCTTCGATACGTAGCTGTCTTTGTCGCTGATCCTTTTGCTACCAAGCTGCAGAACGACGTAGGGATCAGCTTTTCCGTTCAGGTCGCTCGGGTGCAAGTCGTTGGCTTTCACAACGTACACCCTGACGAGAACGTGTATAGGCTCGTTCGACGGCAAACCCTGAAAGAACCCGTACTGGGCGTCGAAGCCCATCATGGCGTGATCCGTGAGATCCTTCGGTAACGGCCATTTGTACACCTTCAGGGCGCCTTTGAAACTGCCGACGATCCGCGACTCGTCCTCGGGTTCGTCGCCTGTCTTTTTACCGCGGTATAACTCGAAGGTATGCAGCCACTCCTTGAAGCGTTCGTATTCAGGCTGCGCCTCAAGTTCATTCGGATAAATTTTCAGGAGCGCTATCGTTCTCTGGCCCGTTTTCCGGAGCATGTGCTTCGGACTCAATTTTGATGCAAACTTTGCCGCGGTTCCCGGCGATCTCATGGCGAACAGCTTCCTCGCCGAGTGCACGCCCGGACTCTTGTCATCCGTGGTGGTAGAATTTGTACCGTGTCCCTGCGCGGCAGAGTCCTCGTCCAGGTATATAGGAAGCGTACCGCCGTTTTGTTGGTTTTGAAACAGCGACTTTTCCTTTCGTATCTCTTTGTTCTCCTCGATCATCGCCTCGACCGACGCGAAATATTTGGTCCACCAGTCCTGGCAACCTTCCTCATCCTCGATAGTTCCCAAGTCACCTGAGGACGGGTCGCAGCTGGTATAAGGCCCCATATTATACCGCATACATATGCGTATGTACTTTGAACATGAATGTGCGGTACACCTACTTCACCCGATATTTTTATATCCGGGTCACGGTACGAAACCCACACGTCTTATAAATCAAGTACCAACCTGTGCTGCCATCGTTGACCAGGCTCTGCTTGCGACGAATGTTCCGCTCCGTCTTTTCTCTCTTGGTCGTCATCCATCCGTCCATCTCGAATCCCAACGCGATCATCGCGTCACCTGCGGTACTTGACTCGATGTCCGTAAAAGACTCCGGCAGCAAAGTTTGCTGCTGTTTTGACTTGAAATGCTCGAAAGCTGAAAAGAGAACGCCCGCAGGGGGATGACATTCTTAGTAGACGTATACGTATGTCGACGGGTCCTAAGGAAACAGACGCAGCTCAGCGGGCCGACTAGAACGGACGTAACTCGCTGGGCCGGCTAGAACGGAAGTAACTCGGCGTGCAGGATGTATCAATTGTAATTCTTTTGTTATTTCCTAAGTTACGTCTGTTCTTATATCCTGCACGGCGAGTTACGTTCGTTCTGCCCGGCTCAGCGAGTTACGTCCGTTCTAGACTGCCCGCTGAATTGCGTCTGTTTCCTTAGGACCCGTCGATTTAGGTATGTATATCATGTGTTATGTAGCTGTAGCTATGTACATGAACGTAAATTTACCGTATTCTTTCGCAGCAATACGTATGCGTATAGGTATGATATGTATGTGGCTTACATTGCAAGTGATGCAGGCTCTTCTTCCTGTCCTCGGGATCGTTCGCTCCGTTGTGCCTCGTTTGCGGGCTGTACACGTATCTATGGATAGAGTTTATCGTGTGCGTGCCAACCAGGGTGTATCTACCGAAGCTCCGGCAGTCGACCGCGCGAATTGTCAACGGTGGCCTGTAAAGCTCCTGCTCAGGGAGCTCCAATTCCATGAACTTGATAGGTGTGTTGAAGTTTGGATTCTTCTTGGCATTAGGAATTACCGAGGAGTACAGAATATGCCCGGCACATTCGACGTCCACGCGCGGTTTGTCCACCGTGAGCAGGTGCACGCGTTTCAGATCACGCAGGCCCCAGAAGAGGACCTCGATTCTGAGGAATGACATTTTTTAGTTTCAATATCCCCGGTCGACTCGTTGTACCGTGACGGCCGCCGATGTACGACCGACCGACCTACCTGTACTTGGAAAGAGTCGGCCTGATGCCGACGGGTACTGGAAGTGTCGGGCCTTCATCTTGCCCAGCCGCGATCACTTGGGAATGACCTGTGTCCCCTAACTTGGGATCGGGGAGCGTTGGAAACGCGTAGTCCCTCGAAGACGGGTGCTCCAGAAGTTCAAAAACAGCGAGTAACTCACCAGCCTTCGCGGCACCTCTCGTCACCTCGTACCATTCCAACGACGGTGGAAACTGCGGTGGCGTGTACGGCTCTGAGGCCAATTTCACGTGGGGCCTAGCACTTGCTCTACCGATGTACTCCGACTTGCCCTAGACAATTGACGGTCCGCAATTTCGTATGTCTCAATCATTGATCGCGTCGATTACGTACGCCACATGTCTCGTATTCGAGATATGACGCTTGGATATCGCTGCATAATTAACATAATAATATACAACAAGAAGGGCGTCGGTGGGTGTAGGGTCTCACTAGTACAATGTAGTGTAGGTACCTACACTGCGCAGAAACGATTTTTTTTCTGTAGTTTGAAAATGGTGCGTGGTAATGTTATGGGGTATAGCGTGTCATTATACTGTATCATTACCTACATGTATACATACTATATGTATACATGGGTATAGGCAAAATGGGTCCCCTGAGGAACGAGCGCCCCAAATACAGGATTGAATCAATGGATCTCCTAATTCTTACCAACAAACGACGGTAAAATCTTCTTGAATTAAGAAGAATGATAATTGCCATGGGTGTTAAAAAGATGTTCGAAGAGCAAGAAAATAATGAAACCCGGAAGAAATTTTAATTTTCAAAGTGTACAAAAAATTCTTCAGGGGGCCCCTTTCGCCCGTCCATCCTCTACATATGCACACACATGTATACGTGTAGATTGGTGTAGGTACCTAGACGGGGTACCTACGTGCAGCTTTGGAACGAAGCGGTGTCAGTAAATTCGTTTGAAATATCATACAAACTGTTATAGCAGAGCCCCCATTCACTGTTATACATGTATGCCCAGTGTTATTATATGTATAACTCTGAAAAAATGGAGAAAGAAAGAGATCATGAGAGGTCTTATTGCAGGCGAAACCTCGCGACTGAAAATGTATCGAGATATGTATTTGTAATTTATTCGGATATTGTTTGGTGCATAGCTCTATTCGGCAAGTTCGGACCGGGGCCAGTTTCGTAATCGGATTCGGAAAGGCGGGTTTGCATAAATGAATGAATTAATGAGTATACTGCACATAGAGTAGAGGCATCATTTGTGGCCACCTAGAAGACAATATACTACCTATATTTATATTGCTACTAGGTACATCTCGAAAATTGACCACCGAAACACCGCTGTACCGTTCTCGGCTACGGCCTTATCGTCTACACACGAAATAGATATGACCGCAAATGGTACTAACAATAAGGTGGCAAAAAATGGTACGTCCGGCCAGACTGCCCGCGGAGCTCGCAGGTATACGTACCACCTTGTCCCGATCGAACAGCTCGACAACAATTGAAGGTGGATCATTCTTTATCTCTTCGGCGGTCCCGTAGATCAGTATATCGTCGAAAAGGAGCAGTTCGTCCCACGTCGGGCTCAGTGTTTCGTCGATTACCTGCGTTGATCTACAAAATTCTCCGCAAATCACTCTCGCGAAGGGATCAGACAGGCCGGAAGCGTCACTGCCAATCAGCGACCTCGCTTGATACATGTGTGCCCTCAACTGGAATTTCTGTTGATCAAACAACCTTTACTTTTTGACAGACCAACTACCACATTTACGCTGTGATTAACTGCCGGAATACCGGTGACAGTGTAGATAGATGCGGGGAACCAATCGAAACTACGCGCCGTTCAAGAGCGAACAATCTTGTAAAAGCTGCATTCGCATGTTTCGAGTGGCATCGCGCACTAACGCTCGTCTCACGTGTGAAATTGGACGTAATAATACGCAGGGGGAGTCTTAGTAAAATGGTGATGTTAGTGTTTGTGACAAAATACATCACTTATAATCATTTAAAAAAAAACGTCCACTCGTATTCACCATCTCTGAACAATTATCTGGCTAGCGTTATGACGAAACTTTGTAATTTTGAACCGTTGAGCAGAAAAAAAAACTTTGGCCAGATGGTGCGCGGTGAGTGGATCTTACAATTAGTTTTCGAAGGAATATCTACCGTTTGAATGAATATTTAATCGAACGAAAAATCAAATCAAGGTTGAAGGAACGCCAATTACAATTATTCATCCGATAATTGCAATTTCCATCATTATTGTCGTCATCAACATCAAAATATGCCTCGTCAGTTCACAGATAGCACCGAATACCTCCAGTTTTATCTTCTATCGGTTTTAAATGAGAAAAAAGTCAGTCGCCTGAAACGCAAGTAATTGTTCGCCAGAGCTCCCTGTTTTATCCGATTACGCAATTTCATTAACAAAAATACCCTTATCACACTGTGGCAGCGTGGTCTTGGCCCAAACGTGATTGCGTAATTTATTGACAATATATTGGGAAGAAATATAAATTCAAAAGTATTCCGCATTGACTTGGTATTTCAGGTACTCATCAAATAACCTAAACTTATTACACCCGCGAACGCGTGCTTAGACCTATAATGCCGCTAGCGCGCGGGTCCCGTGACCATTTTGTAATTTGTTCACTTCAAATGTACAGTTTTTCATCCAGAAAAATCCTGTAAAGTCGCTGAATATATTGCATATCGCCAATAGCCAGAATCAACGGATCCCCGTTTCACCCAATTCACCCCTATTACATTTGTGGAGGATGCACTGACGTGTTTTTGAACGTAATGTATCATCGACGGTGGTAGAGCTCTCGGCCGTTCGACGTTCCTCAGTTCGTGACTGGCTTCGTACCCCTTGGGAAGTCCTTGAAGGAAATACCTCTTGTGTTTCAACATCCCGAGCCACATGTAGATTTGTAATTTCGTCTGGATCGCCCAGCCCGAAGGACCGAATCGTCTTTTTCCCGGCAGCTGCGAAATATCAATGTTGACGGGTATCACAGGTGCTGTACGGATATGGACACACATTCACAGGAAAATGAATCCGTCAATCGCAGGTGGGTACTTTTGCACCCACGTACTACTCTCACTCTCTCTTTACAATTGCGATCACAGTGTCCGGCATTACCCAATTCTCCCCTACTACATACATGGTATATGATTACGAAATTTCGGTCGTGCGAAAAATGAAGCGGTGGCCCTGAGCTTTGGATTGCAAAATTACACCCTTGACCGCTCTACAGGGGTTGCCGTACCTTCAGAAACATTGTCTGTACCCTTCCACAGTGGCGCCCGCATTCCTCGTCGACGATCGAATAAATCAAATCTCTTGCTGCGATCCTATGGTAGGCGACTCTCCGCCCCGAACTTATGACCCACACGAACACGTCCGGTAGCGAATCTTGCGGCTGTAAAAATTGTTCGTGGTGAAACTTGGCCGAACCGACATGATATGAATGTCTAACCGAATAAATGTTCGTCACAGCCCGTGGAGGATATTTTTCCTACCGTAAAGGCGCAAGCTTACGTCTTCCACCAGCAGCTTCAGTTTTTGTAGGTAACTTTGGGCAGTCTTGAGTCGTTCCTTGAAACTGCTCTTGGTGATCACCGCTTTCAAATTCCGCGACATATTCCCTATGTTTTCAATCTCTCGCTGGCACAGCTTGATCCTCTCCTTATCCAGTTTAGTTTTGCCCACACCGGGACCGGTGGCTGAAGATTTACTGATGCTCACGTACCGATTGCAATTGCTACCGAACTCCTCGAGAACAGTTTTCAAGCATCTCTCGCCAGTAGCGTCCTCGACGTGCGACAAGACCTCGGCCAGCCCTTCTTCCTGCGTGTACATACGCAGAGATAGATGTATGGGTACGGTACGGGTACAAAAACTGTGCATTAGACGAACAGACGTCTTCGCCCTTCATTCGAATTACGGCTGTGTGTAACGTAGCTAGGTGTACCCGAGTGAGCGGGGCATGCCAGACATTTAGTAAGCGCGGTCGCTGTAGTGGGATTAAGGTATAGGTAGTTGGATGCATGCGTACATTTGTTAGGGTACATTACGATTCGGCGCCGCCGTTTCGGCGCGACCCTTTCGGCGCCAGTCAGTTTGGCGCAACGACGATTCGGCGCATGGCTGTTTCGGCGCGACCATTTTGGCGCGACCGTTTTGGCGCTCGTCGTTTCGGCGCAATGACAATTCGGCGCAT
>JAFFZH010010856.1:0-21560 GCA_018420115.1 Euura saliciscinereae | reverse complement strand
GACGATGAGTCAAAGTTAAGCTACGGAAAAAAATGCCCAAAAACTACTTTTTTTTACATGTATTGCACGATAACTCCTCTTCTGATTTTCTGACAACAATGACCTATAACTCAATCAACGAGGAATAGAACAAGCTTTCAAATCATCTCTATCCGAAGGCTGTCCGATTTTTTTTCACCCAGATATAGCGTTTCGAACCCAAGTGTCTCGATTTTACGTCCCGATAGTATATAGACGTGCCATTCATACTGTTTACAACGATGCATGAAATCCGTCGACTCTCTAAAAATATTGCATTATCTATAAACTGTCCCAAATAGTGGATACACACAACCATATTTCAATTCAAATATAAGATTGACTTTATTTTACCGTCTGAGTCTATCATATTTATCGGCCATTCTATTGGGACTCTTTGCTCTTCTACAAAATTGAGTTTCCCGTTAACATCTCATTGTCAAGGGGGCTTGTAATCTCTGTATTTTTCGGAGAACATATTGGAGTACAGGCCCGACAGTAAGTATACCATAAAGATATAGTTTTCGTTAAATTGTTCAACATAGATGGAGATAAGCAATTGCAAAAGCATTGAACTCCCGATCCCAAACTTTAAGCGCTAGCATGTCTTTCGTGTGCACTTGATTCGCTTCAAGGTGGACGAACCAACATACGTATAGTTGTCCTATTCAACTGCATCCCAGCACTGAATTTACTGAATAAGTAACGTGATCACTAAAAATTTGGAGAATAATACTTATTTGTATGGTTATTTTGATGAAAATAAAATGTTGGTAATAATGTTGATTTTCCATTATTTTGGTGAAAATTTGTTAGTATTTTCAAACCAAAATATTACCAGTATTTTCCAACGGATTTCGTCTGTCATGTACATTTTTTGAAAAACCGTGGTTCGCAAAGTTATATATCAATAGAACACAGAAGACATTCATGATTTCGACATGAACTCGACTGAGTTCCAAATTTCCTTTTATATTTCAATAATTGGTGGAAGAAGATTTGTTTTGAAATATCAATTTGATTGTGCTTTCTAAGTTTCGTATAATTATGTATAATCTGGCGATTCTTATAACAATTTTTGTATGAATAGAAATAACAGTAAAATGACATTTATTCAAAACTCATTCATACCAGTTCAAATCTCATTAGGTAATCACGTTTTCATCTCTCATTTTACTACATTGACAATTTTATGAAGTTGGAATTAATTGGCTTTGAATCGCTAGTCCTTTTCTCTCTTTCTTCGATTTCATGCAAGGAACAGGTTCACTTCTCTTTTATCAATGACTCGACCCAGCAAGTTTCGTAGATCAAATGTACTTTTGAGGTTGAAGTTCGTCCTGATAATGGCTTCTCAAATCGTGTCTCGGAGACGAAGTTGCAAGAATTATAATTAAATTTTTCCAAACTACGAATCACATTTGTAATGTGTAATTAAACTTTCCGCAATTATCCATTACGAATGTAATTCGTGAATTTACTTTCTTCAATTACCCACGGCAAATATAGTTTGTGAATAAAAAAAGTCCAATTACAAATGTATGATTGTAAATAATTTCCGTTGGTGGCGGCAAAGTCGGCATGGCGGCATGCCGTTGGTCTCGCGATGTAAGTCCCTGGATAAGCGCTGCAGCGGGAGACCCGGGTTCGATTCCCGGCCGTCGCAGTAAATTTTTCTGATCACAAATTTCAATTAAACCGCATGAGGCTTGAGACTATAACTAACACCTAATTTCCACTTTGTTTGTTGATTAATTTGCAAAAAAACAAGTGCATGATGATATACTGTATGTTATCGTGGAGGTGGCGAATTGCCATACGGGTAACAATATTTGAGTACACGACTTTGCCTGCAAAGTTAAAATGTGAGGGTGGTGCCGATAAGATCCTTCTCTTCAATTACAAGAAGCGCACTGATAGAGTCTATGATCAGAAGAATTCGCGGGTGAGCGTGGTGGTCTCGCGGTGTAAGTCCCCGGATAGGCAGCGGGAGACCCGGGTTCGATTCCCGGCCGTCGCAGTAAATTTTTCTGATCAAAAATTTCAATATTATGTCAGGACGGACAAGACGAAAGGAACGGACATTTTGTACTGAACAGTTTAGCATTTCAATCAGTACACGAGGTACTGAGTGTATGCAGGAAAGTATTGTCAATATCACACTGTTGACCGATATAGTTACTTTCCTCGTTAGTCGATGAGAAGTTGATATGGATCGGCGCAAGAGCGGTACATAAAGACCAAAGAAATCAGTACGAATAATAAGTTGACAATTCGATGCATGGGCTCGGCCGGGGGGTTTATTACTTTGGCCGCAAACCTGACTGCAGAACTTGACACTTCATAGAGTCAGCTGACTTCAGCAGCATTCAACTGACCACGACCAAAGTCAAATGACTTTGAATGACCTCGTGACGTTTCAGCCACGTGTACACCCAACTTCAAGAGTGGTAATCGCCTGGGTCCAAGGATTAGGTAATGTTTTTAGAATATTAAACTAACGCTGTGCTTATTTGCTCACTCATTCGATTATGTTGAGGAGGAATTCGGTCAATATCACAGTGTTCGCTGCTGGAGTTACTCTTCTCGTCAATCGATGCGAAGTTGATACGGGTTGATGCAAAAGCGATAAAACAGAAGTTTCAGAGACCGAAGAAGTTAGTATGAATAATAAGCTGGCAATTCGATTCATGGGCTGTTACCGTGAGTTTAACATGCAGACACTACCACAAGTGAAACGTGTGTTGTCAGATTCAGCCGGTGTGATAAAATTGATGTTCTGTACTCGTGTGTTCCGGAATGTGTGAAATTTTGCAATGTGTACGTCGTGCGTGACAGGTTCTCTCTCCCCCAGCCAATCCAAGGGAAACATTCTCTAAATTATAGGCTCAGGTTGTTTTACAAATCGTCCCATATATCGATTTTTCCCCCCTCCCCCAAAAGACAGCAAGACTCATTTCTGACAGACGCTTGAAGCAGCCAGATAAGTCCAGAGTGCTCTCGGAGTTGTCTGATGCTCGTCCCACCTCAGATTACACGTTCATCGCAAGGCATCCAAGGAATCCAGATGGTGAACCGTGCAACATTAGACACTGTCATGAAAGTTATCAAAACGACGATCCGTCCAGTTTTTTTATGGCCACTGCCATCTGATGCTAGTCGCGCAACTACCCTGTGGCGTGATATCAACTGGTGCATAGTAATGATGTACCATGTATTCAACGCCATTTGTACATCCACCGACTTTTATCGGTCCCTAACTCGCAATACCGAGCACGCTGTCGCACTTTCTGCAGATGTATCTGGCAGTCTTCTGGTGATAACTACAGGACTGATTTGTAGAAAAAAAGAAATAATGCTTCGGGTGAGTCATCAACCAAGGCTTTCTCACAAACATACGTATAGGGTATAATTAGTGGAACACAGCATGAAGTGACAAATTCCAGTATCTTCTTCACACAACTCTCGACATCGATATAATCCCAACCTGCAAAATTATCACTTTTTCCCGTTATTGGGGTAAAAGAATTCCAACTAAACGGGATCTCGAAATATAATATATTGACACATTCGCTGCGTAGTTTTTTTTTTTTTAATTTAATTATTTATTTTTTCCTTATCGAAAAACGAGTTAAATTTAGGTCGGAAAAACCAACGTTAAAGTTGGAACGTTCACCATTTTGTAAAAAAAAAACCTACGTAGCGCACGAGCCAATATATTATATTTCGAGCCGTTGGAATTTTTTTATTTAGATCAACCAACCGTCTGAAATCCTTGGCACCGCCAACCGTGTCAGTACGGGGACACGTTTGACGCCCGCCACTATAACTTCACCACGAGTGAAAATATTTGGATTAAAGAATCAATAAACATACTTGAATGTGTAAACTTTAGAATGGAAGAAAAAGAAAAAGAAAAAATTGCATCGAGTTGATAGTTTTTGAGATAAAAATTCCCCAAATTCGCCCACTTTTACAGCAAACGACTCGGATGAGGAGACACAACAAACCAAACTTACCGATGCACTATGTTAACGGAGTTAACGGAAAGTTACGAAATCGGTTCCCAGGGCACCATCAGTAGTGCCCTATGTGGTACACCTGATTCCAACCTGATCAGGGCCTGGTGAAACGGCAGACTAGCCTGACCAAATTTCCGCTCGGGAGCTGTCGTTCTTATTCAAAAAACCTGACAGTTCGCACTTGCACAGTTTCAATACTTTCTAAAGGGAGTCTCGCACCATACATCTATTCAAAGACAGAACCGCAGCAATGTCTCATTCCAGTTCTCACGATTAGGGACATCGTACAAATCTTGTTGAACGCTCGCTTCGAACATATAATCAACCAGGGTTCCGGCGGATTTTCGATGTCCGTTGGATAGGCAAATTTATTCCGATGGGACAAAATTTTCAAAAAATTTCTGTATATGATCAATTTGTGCTGAAGTTGGTGGAACTATCTTAGATGCATAACTATCGAAATTGTAAGATTTTCCAGATGTCAATCGTGGGTACTCTGCGTACACTCAATCCAAATGCGTCATTCAAATATGATATTAATATAGCCCGATTTCGATAATGCAAAATTCGATTTTTTATTTGCAATAACAAATTAGAGAACCTTTTTTTCAAAAATTCATAACTCCGCCAAAAATGAAGTTACATTGAATTTTCTTTTTTCGATTCACGCGGTAAGCTTCACAGAATTGAGAGAAAAATACCAAATTAGAAAAAACAATTGTTATCAATTGTTTATTCAACAATTAATTTTTCAAAGATTTTTAAAACACTGAGCAACACGACTAAAAAATTCTAAGAAATTCTGACATGTACCTTGTACTATACTACAATCTGTGAATTAATTTCAGAGACGTGTTTCGTTTCGTTTTCGAGTAAAAAATCGTTAAAGGTGTCGATGCGTCCCAATTTGAGGCGCGCCGCGACTTACGGAATGGCAAGCGACCGGCTGCCGGCCACCGCTACTCCGCGGTGGCGACGCAACGTTATTTGCAAACCATTTTCACGATGTTGGACATGAGTGAAAAATCTGAAAAAAATACTGTACCTTCGCAACGCCTGCCTTAAGCGATAAGCAAAGTTCCAAAAACGTGTTCTCTCCCGTTTTCGAATTATAGATATAAATATATTTTGAATCTCAGTAATTAAAAAACGGGAGAGAACACGTTTTTTGAAACTTTGCTTATCGCCGAAGCGTCTGTTTCCTCAGGACCCGTCGAATTATGAACGGGGCCGGCGACTTCGGTATGGTCGGTATGGAGTAATCCATACCTGAATCGCAATTCGCAATTGGTATGGAATTTCCATACCTGATAAACGTGGTCGTTATTACTATTTATTATACTAATATGGAAAGGTTACAGAGCGAAAAAAAAACATTATCTCAAATTCGTCGATAATTTCACTGCCCGATAATTAATTTGCGTGTGCTCTTCGGAGGGAAATAGTTCTGTCCTTTTCGCACCCGCAGCTTACAATTAGAGATCGTCTCATTTCTCTTTGTACGTGAGGGCTCAATTAGTAATATGGATAGATTCGTCATAAAACAAGCAGGATCAAGCTGACTATGAGCCAGGCGCCTTATTCTACAAATTCTTTCACGCGTATCACGTGTGATAGAGCCAAATTTCCAGTTAAAGCTGCTCTCTGATTGGTCCAAATGCCTATATCACCGAGACGTGATACGTGTGAAAGGATTCCTAGAATAAGGCCCCAGCCGAGGGGTGAATCACGAGCGAAAATGTGTACACCATATCTCCTTTATCTCAATATCTCCTAATATCTTCCAATATCTCCCAACATTTCCTACTCTCTGCTCTCTAAATTTGAATCAGTGACACTCACTGCGAATCAGTGAATATACACTGTTTTTCGGTTATAAGTATACCACTGATTTTTCCAGTGGTATACTTATAACTGGAAATCAGTGTATGTTCACTGATTATCACTGATTCAAATTTAGAGAGTGTACACCAGATCTCCCTTGTGATTCACCCCTCGGCCCCAGCCTTTGAACTTCCCGTTATTCATTTTGTTTCCACCTGTTTCGAATTTTGCAAATCTGACCTCACATTTTTGATCAGTGGTTCAATAAACTTTCGAGTGCGAATTATTTTATAAGATTTCGAATGTTTTAGGTTTTTCCCGAGCAAATCGGATCCAACATTTCAAATTTCGCGAATCTGACTTTAGATTCGTGATAAATGACCCAAACAACCTTCGAGTACCAATTTTCATCAGAATCCAAATATTTGTAGTTTTTTGAAGCATATTGAAATATGTGAAATTGAAATTTTGCAAAACTGACTCAAGACCCATGATCAGCGACCCAAAGAACCATTTGGTATCAAATTTCATTCAAATCCGTGAATCCATTCGCAAGATATCATCATTTTCATTTTATTTTCAGAATTTTATGTTCAAATATTTCGAAAAGTACTGAACCAATCAAAGCCAAAGTCGAATCGGTTTTAAATTCAGGAATGCCGCGGTTGAGCCTAATTTCACCAAAATCGGCGCACTGGATCTCGAAATATCGTCAGGACAAAAATTGAAACTCATAATAATTGAAGGTGATTCTCTGGACCTGAAAACGTGGAAATCCAGAGAAAACTCAACTTTTGATTCTCGAGGTGATTACAATTTACCTTTTTTCTCTGAAAACAGAGACACGGGAAGTTGAATCAGCCAGAAGTGACAAATCGCGTGTCTAATGGCATAAAGTCGTAAGCGCCAAAAACGCGATTTTGGTGGTAAAAGGTCGTATAATTTTTTTTTTCACGCCATTCGCTCTGAAAACGGTCAAAACGTATAGATCAATTAAAATTACGAGATCGAAAAATGTAAGTGCAAAAGGTCGTAAGTTTGGCGGATACGTCGTTCTTGCATTACAATTTTCAAGGAAAATTAAAAAACAACGTAAAGGCAAAACGTCGTATTATTTTTTTTTCGTAATTTTTTATGATTTTTCCACATAGTTGTAAAATCTCGTAAAACGCAAAGATAAATCGGAAAAACGACCATTTCGAAAATTTATGGAACAAAAATACTAAGATAAAAGCAGAAGGTCGTAAACAACATTTTTTCCTATGTTTTTTTTCCAAATTTTTCCATGATTTTTCCAAGTAACTAGTTATAAAATCTCGTGAAACGCAAAGAGAAATCTAAATCGACAACGTTTCGAAAATTCATAGGAAAAAAAACCAAGGTAAAAGCAGAAAGACGTAAGCGCCAATTAAAAAAAAATGGTGGTTACGACCTTCCGCTTTTGATTGACCCAATATTAAATTTCAACGTTTATGAACGAGTCTTCGGGTTTTTATCCCAAGTACAAAAAAAAATATGACCTTTTGCGGTTACGAACAGCAAAAAGTCGTATTATGGCGCTTACGTCCTTATGCCATTAGACACGCGAAATGTGTTTGACAGAGTCCAAGCGTAGCATAATTTGCAACCAAATTCAATTTAGTGAATACAATTTCCAGTCCTAGGACATTGATATATTTTTGTACTGCGTGTGTGAGTCTTCGAAGCTAACTTCCACCGTCACAGAAACGGTTACTTTTTATCTCCAAAACTACAATCGACAAACGCGTGAACCATACGCGCGTTTGTATAAAGATGATATTGCAAACCCAGAAGTTCTGGCAACGATAGGTTCGCACAACAAAGTGGAAATAGTATATTGTGTATCAAGGGCGGAAAGAAGGCGATTTCACGAGTGCGAAGGTAGCCGCCCGAGCGTAGCGAGGGCGGCCGTCGCACGAGTGAAACTCGCCTTCCGCCCGTGGTGCACACGATACTTTTCGTCCCCACCCCTTGAAACCACGCCTTTTCATACTTTCCGCCCGCTCGAAGCTGGCTGTAATGGAAATGTGCGCCCGCTCGCCGAGCGGTCACAATAACTCAGATTCCACCCGCTTCGCATGTATGAAAAGACGCGTTTTCAAGGGGGGTAGGACGAAAAAATATATAAAACACACGAGAATATCGGATAACTACGGGAATAACTACGGCAGACCGACCCCTTTCCCTTGCCCCTGCTAACTCCACACCTGAAAAAATTACAAGTCGCCGGCCCTGATTATGAACAATTTTTTCCAGGACTTGCTGGATGATCTGGAATCGTTCATGAAACGAGCCAACCAGGAGGAATTGGATGTGATTCAATCTTACGTTGACAAGTGTGCGTATTTCCATGCGAGTATTATGTTTTCCTGTGTGGCTGGTCCACTTGTATACATAGTTGGACCCATCCTGGTGCCGAATCAGGTCAAACCACTAGACCTTGAATATCCGTTTCCGATCGAATCGACCTGGTTTTTCGCTGTAATTTATTTCGTCGAGGCAATGACAGTTATGCAAGTTGGATCCACGGCAACCGTTGATTTTCTATTCGCAACTTTACTGTGGTACACTGGAGCCAGGGTTCAAATGTTGGCCACGCAGCTTGGACGGGCCAAGACTCACAACGACGCCAGACGCTGTATTCATCAACATCAAAATATGCTCGAGTAAGGATAATTTTAATTTCATTCTTGGCGAAACCTTGTCCATGTATAGGGACCGAGCGAGGTTACAAGTGGCGCCGCTTAGTGGTCAAATATCTAACGAGCCGCAGGCCCTTATATCAACGTTGAGAGGCAGACTGGCGGTTATTTGTTGATATTTGTCTCGAAACACAGCGTTCCTAACCAAAGAACTGTCTTTTCCGATGTATGATAGGGAAAGAGTTATTCTTGCATCGTCAGTTGTTGAAATATCTACAGAAACACCGAGAAAACAGGTATTTAAGCCACTGAAATGCTGCCGCGGGCAGAACAATTCATTGCGATTGGTTCATGTTGTGAAATTCCCTGCGGCTCGGGACAGATATGACCTGTAGAGACTGATTTGGCGCTACTGTCGATTCCTCGCACGGTCCCTATACTCCGTTCACCGAGAGAATACCCAAGCCTGGCGCAGCTTTGACCGGCTCCTCGGTCGGGTGGGAATGGTGACGCACGCTAGTCAGGATCGTACGGACCGTTTCACGCGCCTGGGCCCTACCTTTGTGTTCTATAACGACGGACGCTGTACTGTTTGAAAGTAACCGTTACGTTTGTCCCAGGGCCCCTTTGTCGGCCGTAGACGGGTCTGGCCAGCTGCCGAGCTCGCTTGGGCGCGTGGAGCATTCCGTATTCTCTCGGTGAACGGAGTATAGTCACATTTCTTTGCCGGTTATAAGGCCCACGGCGTCTCAAGCATACAAACGTTCGTAAAAAATTCGGAAGACTTCGGTCAAACATAATACTTATTCTCAAACATATAGAACTATTATACTTCCACAAATTTTTCAGCACAGACGTAGGACTGATTACCAAATCATCCAATTCGTAAGAGTCGTCCAAATGCAATGTCAACGTTTCGACCGTGGTCGTCCATTCAACTCTGCCACCCCGAATAACTTGGTTATTATCGATTGTACAGGAAATTGTTATGTGGAAAAGTTGTTGCATTTGAAGAGGGAAAATGAGTTTTGGAAGCGAATGTCACCGGAAGGTCATATCTTCTGAGATTTCGGTTATTGCGATGGTTTTTTTTAATGGGACTACCTATTTTCTTGCTCACTACGAGGAAGCTGACATCAAAACGCGTCCAATCATCAGCAGAAACATGACCTTCAAATGACCTTCGGTCCCAAAATTCACGATTGAACGATGGAGGTGGGAATTCAGGGTGAATGAATTGTATCGGCACATTCGATGCTTCTTTCACGCGTAATTTATGTTATCAAATGCTCATAATGTCGTTCATCGTTATACCGCAGCTATAGGGTGGGTGACCCAATTACGGAGGGTGTCCCAATTACGGTGCCCTCTCTGTGTTTTCTTTAATTTAAGAAATAGCACTACCAGATATCAGTATGCGTGAATTTTTGTCGTAAAGCTTGATTTATAAACCTAACGAAACAAGTAGCCTCGCATGTTGAAGCTTCAAATAATCCATTGAACATTTAATTTCGATTTCAGACTCACACATCGATCGAAATTATCTTAGCTGCCTTACAAATCGTTCGTAAATACGGGAAACGTCTTCTATGATATTTCCGGGCAAGAATATAACACGTGAAGTGAAGTTAACCTGCCCATTTACCGCAGAACTTGCGCCCTTAATCGGGGCTCCGTATTTGGGACACTGTCCGTAATTGGGGCACCGTATTCGGTTCACAGATATTTTCGAAGGCACCGTAATTGGGACACGCGCATAGTTTTATATTAATGTTTAGTTTTTATTAATTTTCGTTTTCATGGAGTGAAAAAAAATGTGTTATTATTTAAAATATATTCATTCGTCAATCTCAAACTCTGAAATGTCAAAATGAGAGATGAGGGAGTAGTATTTATTAAGAAACGGCGATGGACGTCGCTAAGGGCTCCGTAATTGGGACACCTACCCTAGCTGTCATTTTAGCGCTTCATTTAGTTTCATGTGTAAACCGAAATTGAGTTTCGTGTTCAATTGATCAATATAAAAAGATACATCCTAATGAGATTTTTCAAACCAGCTCTTAGCACTGTTTTTAAGGGAGATGTGCCAAGAGCGTTTCAATTATAATTGTCTCGTACAGGCGAGTTTTGAGTTTTATCTATTGGGCCTGACAGCGTTTGACTTATGTCTACAGTTTTTGTGAAGTAATTGATGAAAATAAGAAAATAAAAAAAAATGAATACGCACAAAGTAACCTTCTAAGTTTCTACGACCGAAATTTCGACGAAACTTTTGGATTATTGAAAAAAAAAATAAAAGTACATATTCCAATTGATGGCTGATTCGGGGACGTCCAGCACAAGTTTCATCAGCAGTCTTTTGATTCAAACTGATGGTATATAGAAATTATGGAGCTGAGCTTGTTCCGCGGCGCACTCCTAAAAAAAGGTGCCCGTTTTCGCAGCTCTGAATGAAAAATTAAGCTTTCCCTATAGGGAGTCAAGTTCACCGATATTGATTTTCGACAGACTGTTACGTTGAAACGATCGATCTGATATAAAAAAAACAAAAAAAAAATAAACGGACTTCAAACATTCTAGAATAAGAGTCCATAGTTGTCTCTCGGAATCGAAATGCCAGCAT
The DNA here is from genome assembly GCA_018420115.1 of Euura saliciscinereae. NCBI lineage: Eukaryota > Metazoa > Arthropoda > Insecta > Hymenoptera > Tenthredinidae > Euura > Euura saliciscinereae. The sequence goes on along the minus strand of JAFFZH010010856.1, from coordinate 10,410 downwards.
GTTGAAGAATTGAGATTGAATAATTGACACATGTTTCACACTATTCCATGAAACTTCATTCCAGTGTGAATTTTCGCTCTGCTTTTAGGTACATCGAACTATTGAAGAGTCCTACTCGTCTTATCGTCATGGTAGCGATGACCCTTGCCATGTCGTCGATCGTCGCGAGCGGCTTAGTCCTTATGAGTGTAAGGTTAAGCTCCATTGTATAAATATTAGCCTAATTTCGAGAAAATCGACGTTCATTTCGATGCCGAAAAATCCTTTCATTAGAAGACATGATTGAAAAGAGAATTACGCGAATTAATAAATTTTAAGTCGTGAACAAATCATAATTGACTCCAAATTTGCCTCAGTGTTGACGCCATTTGGAAGAATGATTCTGTCGTCGATTTTGATAACTTCCGATTATTTTCCAATGTAATCACAGAGGCATTGCATATTGCGCCACGCATCTATACACGATATTGACTTCGAACAAAACACTTCGCTGCACTGTAAAAAAAACCGTAACTGTGAAAAATTCTGTTACTAAGTAAATCGATTGCCATACTTGAACGAATTCAATCGATTCGAGAAAATTTCAGCCTATTTGACGCGTCTATGAGGAACCGAATAAATAGCTTTTGATCCGAAAATTTCATTTGATTCAATAATATTTCGTTTGATCCTCGTATACATTGACTTGAGAATATCCAACTATAACTCATTCATATGAAGTTTATACGTGGTAATAGATTATATTTTTCCCGTGCAAGATATATTATAAAGAACGATTCAGATTCAGAATCTCTCCATGGGTGTTCCATGCCATTTCACCCAATCGGTGACGGTCACCGAGGCCGATCTGCATGTCAATTTTTTTTCTCAATTCGTCATTTTTCGACTAAGCCACCTTTCTTCCGACCTTTCTATTTTTTTTTTCATTTTCAAATTTTTCATCCTTTTTCTAAACGGAATTTTTTAAACTAGCTCTAACTTCAAGAACTTCGAATTTTTACCCCAAATTATAGATGGATAGATGGATAGATGGATAGATAGATGGATAGATGGATGGATGGATAGATGGATGGATGGACAGATAGGTGGATAGTAACTAGGGCCCAGTTTGTTGATTTTTCCGGCAATTAACTATGTCACATGAGTCCATGATTTTCTACATCTGTTTTGTTCACTTTGACGTTGAAGGGCTCAGTTTTTGCTCAGCACTCTTTCACACTTGCCAATTATTTATAATGACACTAGTCGACGATTGGAAGAGCTGTGGTTCAGCTCACGTCAACAGAGGGTTGAATATGTGAATAAAATTTATAAATTTTTTCATGCACCTGGTGGGATTGCAGTCGCCGCCAATGTTGCTGGTTATGAAGTATACGGCCTTAGGGGTGGTAGCTGTGCTGCGTTTGTTCGTGTTTTCCTGGCCTGCGGACAACCTGATGAACATGGTAAACTACGATGTCTATTACCACATTGAATATTTTATTTGAAATTATGTACTTGTATTCATCAGTGCACTGTGCGTAGTGTCAAATTCATTGTCAGTGTATGTTGTACATGAGTGTCGCAAACGCTGTTTCGGCGGAGTTACTACGGACACGCTTTGGACTTTAATCTACCGGACGTAATCGGTGATAAACTTACATGACCTTTTTCCAGAAACACACCGAATCAATCAACCAATGACTGATATTCATTGATATTTGATAAAGATGCGGACGGTCAAAGAGCCACACAGTGACTAATTCAATCTTCATTTAGAGTCAACGAATAGCAGTCGAGGCCTTCAACTGCGAATGGGTTGGACAATCACCTGACATGATGACGGACCTGCTCTTCATCATGAAGAAAGCTCAGACTCCAGTGGTTATAGATCTTCCCGGAATAACTGGTGCATTAAACCTCCAATTTTACACAAGTGTACGTTGCTGTCGACCGATGTCTAGATACTCGGTTATTGATGAGAGAATGACTGATCGTGAGCTTCGAACTTGGGTTTTTCAGGTGATGAAGGGTATCTTTTCATACCTCACAACACTGAACGCAATGCTCGACAATTAAGGAGAGCTTTTGCACCGGCACATCTTGACCTGCAGTAGGACTCGGCTCTGTTTCTTTCGCAGCAAACTCCGTAGAATGACGCGCGGTTCAAACCCGAAACAACTCGATGAACTCAGACTTTTATACCCGCAGTCAAATCGATATTAATAAAATTGACTTGCATACGAATTACGGACAACATTTAGTGACAAATTCAGAACAGAATTTTCCTAACCCTTAGGTGAACGAAAAAAACGACGAGACTCACAGTCACATTCGTACATTCAACTAGAGAACTGTGCTACTGCCTTTGCGCCGCACCACGAATTAACACAATTGTTAATTTGGAAATAAATTTTTTTACAGGTTCTTTGTAACAGATGAATGCATCAAAAAATGTGTTTTCATTTTTATCTACCCTAGTTTAAAATTTACGTGGGGTTGAAATTTCGGTAAAACAACAAAAAAATCAAAGACACGCTCTCCTTGAAGTGCCCATACCTTCGGCTGTATTTATCCTACATGTTGGCGATAGAAATAAACTCATAGCTGTAGGTATAGTTTGAATCGGTCTCAAATACGATATTTCCAATAGTATAGAATCCGTACCGAATGCTCGTAATAAATATCTATATTTCAAGCAAGACCAATCAAAAGGTCCTAATACTCTGTACAATTGTTCTAAGCCTGCCTGCCTCTTCGATGAAAATATATACCGCATCTCAATCACGACTCCAAGCTGTATTAATTCAATCCTCCAGTCATCTTCCTTCCGCCAAACTAATGACCGGCATCAGTCGCGAATGAGAAACAAAATCATTCGACGCGCAAACACTAATTTGTCAAAAACGTATTTCGAGGCTCTTGAATGACGATTTCATTTTATATATGTATTTCATTCCACGATAACGGAATATTTTATTTGTTATGAACAATTAAATCATTCAAACATGGATTTCAAGGCTTTTGTCCGCTTTGGAAAATCTGAAAAAATTGTGAGCGTATTCCTTGATCGATTCTTCAGAAAAACACATAATTAGAGAATGGAGAACGGATGAAAACTGTGTCAAAACAACGATTGATTCACAGGCGACCGCAGCGCGCACTATTTGATGCAGTTCAGGTTGATTTGAACTCATGTTATCAAAGGCGAACAATCGATTTCACAATTTTTTATGATCAACTCATGGTTGTACTTGGTCGGATAGACTTTACGGTTGTTGAGTATTTGGGGGTTCTGAAACGTTGGCAATTTACAAATGAATTCCAATGCTTTTCTGCGAAGTAATACCTATCTGCATGTCGTCCATTATCATTATTTTCTGGTAGTCTCTAACAAAGAGTTCTACCTGACTCTTCGGAATTCCCTCCACGGTTTTTTTGTCCATTTTTCAGTGCTGCTTACATATAATTCATGTCAGTATCGTTCCGAAGCGGGTTCGAATAACATTTGGTCTATGGTTGCCAAGTTTCATATTGCATATCTTCGTAATGTTTTGCTTTATTATGGCATCAAATCGACATCAGTACTGTTTCAACCCATTCAAGATTGAGAAACACGGTAAAAAACCAGAAATTTAAAATTCTCAAATTTTTAAGCGGTTAAGAGATTACTTCCGTCGATGCTGAAGAAATTAAATTGGCTGCAAGTGGGATTTATGTCGGTCATGAATACTTGAATGATCATTCAAAAAGTTACCCAACTTAACCCTCCTGACCGACAAGGACAGACAAAATTATGCGAAAATTGTGATGTATACAAATGTGCTTCAAACGAATTACTAGTCCGCTGGACTCGTGCGGGCTGATGACGTTAGTCCAAAGTACAGATATTTCAGATTGCGCGAGGAGAGGGGCGGAGAATAAAATATGTAGGACGCTGGAATGATCCTAATGTGTTAGTCGATCGTCTTCGATTCCTTATGCAATCGCAAGCAGCTGGTGATACCACCGTTGCTAACGAGATGGTCAGTGGTCTCCATGATCAGCGGGCAGTCTACAACGGACGTAACTTGCTGGGTCGCGGTCGGCTAGAACAGACGTAAATCGCCGTGCAGGATAGAACAAGCGTAACTCAGAAAATTCCATTGTAATTCTTTTGTTATTTCCTGAGTTACGTCTGTTCTCCATTTTTGATACTATATTTCGCTTTTATGTTTTTTCGTCAATTTTTGTATTCTACCAAATTTGCTTTGTATGCTTGCCTAGCGTCGGTTTCTGTTCCTTATGTGAAACAAAAAATGTAAGTAGTTTAATCATTCGAAACCTTTATTAAAGTGACATGAAACACGTTATCGCTCGTTCTCTATCGCTTCTATGGTGCGGCCTCTCGGGTAGAAATTCAATGAGGCATGCCCGTGTAACGCAAGGTTAGTATGGGCCTGATCAGGCTCTAGTATTTAGTAGTATTGTCTAATCAGGGCCTGATGGAACAAAGCGTTACATCAGGCGCCTATCAGGCCCTGAATGTATCACCTACCGTGAGTCTGCCTCGGACGTATTAGGGATAGGAAGAGTGAGTGAGAGGGTGAATAAAATTACACAAGAATTTCGCGGGAAACAAAAAGATGCTTGCTTCGGCATAAAAACCCTTACGGGATAGAGGGAAAAGCCGAAGCAAGACAAGGATTTATTAATTAAAGGCAATTAACGATACAGAGAAACAATACAAAGAAACAGTGAAATCCGCCGCCTCGGGCGCGCTTGTAACTGGAGAGAATGATCAACACATCAACAAACAATAATATCAACATAAATTACCCAATACATAAACGACAAATAACACGCCGCAACTTCCGACGGTTACGTGGAAGCGGGGTGACGGGAGCGTCCAAGATGGCTCTCTGCCGCGCAAACAGCGGTCCCGACGTCTCGGAGAACCCGCTGAGATGCTCGGGCAACAAAATCGTTGCCGCGTTGACGCTCGCCCAGGAACCGGCACCACGGATCACCGGAGAGTGGCCGACGTCCCAGAAAACCAACGCGAGAAAACCTGTAAGAAAACTACAAAACAAACGCGGACGCGAACAACACGAGACGATTCGCGATACGAAACGCAGCACGAAGATTACTAATAGAGAACGCGACGCGAACGCCTGAACACGGAAAAGAAGCTAAAAAACTAATAACGCGCGAGTAGATAGAGAAGCTTAACACGACCTGCCTATTCGAGCGCTCGAGTCTGACTGACTAACGCTGTCCCCCCCCCCGATAACCTGGCGGACCACTGATCTCTATACTAACTGGATAGTGGACGGGTACCCTTCTCCGTGTACGGCGCGTGGTCTCATTGAACGGTGGGCGAGGGGTTTAGCGGGTGGGACGGCGGGGCAAGCGTGAGGCAAGAAATCCGTGGCAAATTTGAATGAATGCACGGTTCAGCGCTTGGTTTATTGATGCGTTGACTGAATGTTTCAAGTAAATATGTATACCTTATCCAGTATCTCGTTAATTCCACAGTAGTTCGACTGTACATTAACCAAAAACGAAAGTTTAAAAAAAAAACTGTATTTTGGGACTGAAGAATACCGATTTACGTATATGTAATTGTGATAAAGGAGTGGATATTGGTTATGTACGACGAAGATAAAATTTGCGACTTTGAAGGCCGATCAATTTTTTATTTTCACCATTCATTGAATCACTTTATTTCAGCCACACGCTATGCGTGTAGTAACAGTGCTCAATAAACACTGTGAAACCACGAAAAAAAAAAAACGGTACTATTAAAATGCATTCCAACCATCCGTTATTTTCATATTTTCGAGCCATTTCATCAATGAAGTGGGATCACTCAGGGGGAAACTGTAAATTATTACCACATTCTGTTTACTCCAAATCTCAAACTCAACTCCAATATATTTATTATCCATCTTAACGATTGCGGCTATCGCACTGACATGTGATTAATTCGCTGGCGACTTGAAGTCTTCCTACAATATACGAGCATTTGATGACCATTTTATGTTGTCGCTTCTTTCTTCTAATATAGGCATTGAATATGTTTACGACTGTCAGCTATCGATGCCGCAGCGTAGATGAAACTTAACTACATTTGAACTGCGCGCGGATTTTTTACCTCCGAAGATTGCAAACGGCGCTGCCCGGTGGGGCTCGCCCAACGACGCCAGTCCACTATCCAGTTAGTATAGAGATCAGTGTGGCGCACCGACTCCCCGGGAAAGCGCGCGTACCCAGCAGGCCCCATCTCGGGCGCAGCCAGCGCCACCACGCGGCCGAAGACCCTCAACATGGCGAGTAGAGCGGCCCGCGAGATTCGAGCGCGAACAGGCCCTACTGCCGCCTGCTTCGGCCTTGATTAAATTTCTACTCGGGCTATGGCGCTATCTCTCTCGCACTCACATCCAGGTCACGCGTGTTTCATGTCACCTTAAAGATGAAGATTGTGTTTTTCTATTTATTTCGACTTTTTGCTGTTCGTAAGGGCAAAAGGTCATATATGGGGGATTCCACGTCAAATCGACCGGTCGATTTCCCTGACCCCTTTTGATCTGTTTGCCCTTTTACACAGTGGGAGTACACATTGAAAGGATCGACTGTGAATTTTTTCAGATTTTTCTGACCAAGTATTTTTTCACTACAGCTGGTCAAATAATCAGCTTTTAGCGTTTTTTGGATTTTTCAAGCCAACATAGCGTAAAATCCAGATGAGCAATGAAAAAAGTTCTCATACAAAAATTTCGCGTCTTTCTTTGAAATTTCTGGAAATAATTTTTTGCAATTTTTGGTGCCTCGCGAAACTGCAGTTTTGGTGAAAAATCTTCGAAAATCTCAATGCCAAAAGTTGTCTGAAAATTTCAAAGTGGGCTGGGCCGAGCAGTGGTTCAAAAGATACATCAACAAATATTCGCAAGGTGGCGAGAATTCGGCGATTATGAGGTCGCCAAAAAGTTTTTTCGCCCGCAGTTCAAAAATTGAAGGGCGATCGCGAGTAGGCAGACAAGAATAATGAATATTAATCTTGAATTTTCGAATCGTGGCCAAAAAACTTTTTCGCGATCTCATAATCGCCGAATTCTCGCCACTGTGCCAATATTTGCTGATGCATTTTCTGAACCACTGCTCGGCCCACTTTGAAATTTTCAGACAACCTTTGGCATTGTGAAAGACACGCTGTGTATAAATTTCAGCCAATTCGATCAGGGCACTTTTGGGTTATGAATGATTTACACTCATTTTGTATTAAAACTACACTTGAACGGGGTATTAGAAATCTGATGAAAATACTCTCGAAAAGTTCACAAAAAGCCCCAAAATTTTGGTATTGGTACTTTTTTCATACATTGTTCACGTTTTGAGCTATGTAGGCGCGAAAAATGAAAAAAAAAATTGAAAATCAATTTATTCGATTATTTTTCGTGATAAAATGATGATAGAAATCCGTTATTGACCTCATCCAAACAGTATAGGGATTCTTTCTTGGTGTCTCAGGTCAGAAAAACACAACTCCTCATTTAACGTTTCGGCCTACGAAGAAGGCCCTCTTCAGAACTGCAATTTATTCACTTTTCTTAGCAACAGAAGATTATCGATTTACGCAAAAAAATTACAATGAAATAATCATCACTTACAACTGCAAAACCTATGACATCCTTACAAATATTGGGAACCTGAATTGCTCTTCCTGAAGGCAGACAAAGGCAACACGACTGTCGCGATGAACAGAGCAGAATATGAGAAAAAAATGTTAAACATGTTGTCTGACACCGATACGTACACGTTGTTAAAGAAAGATCCCACAGACTCGTTACAAACAAAGGTCAATAGAATCATTAGAGATTGGTCTAAGAATGAATTGATAAACGTCCAGACAAAAAAATGGCCCAGCTCTTACAACGGTGTCGCGGCAAAAGCATATGGGTTACCTAAAATTCATAAAGCTAATAACCCCTTGAGATTAATAGTATCGTTTATAGACAGTCCAACCTATCCACTAGCGAAGTTCATCAACTCGATCCTAAGGAATTGCCCTACACCTGAGTCAAATATTAAAGACAGTTTCCAACTAGTCAACTTGGTCCATAACTTCGCATTATTTTTCTGAAATTCAATATAGAATTTCCATGTTTACTTGCTAATCTGCACGGATATGAATTCATAATCAGCCTTAGGCTGAATATTCCCAAATGGTTAAAATTAGGGTTGTGTGCAAGTCTTGCATCCGGCTCCAACGTATATCTGTAAAATTCGTATCAACCGAATATTAGTTATTTCATTTTCAAACTTCCAACAAGTTCAACATTATTTCTGCTTCATATTATCTATACATTCTAGTTTTCTTCTATTCATTTATAATGAAGTAAAATTACCTTCCTAGTTCAAAGATGAATTTTAACTATTCTGCGTGGACAGAGGTCGACTTGTATGCTAAACTGTTTCCTTCCTTCGTGCGAAGTAAGATTGGGAATTGGTTGCACACCCGAATTCTGTATAAGCATCAAAGATGAAATGTTACATAAGAATATGGAGTATATTGTCGCGGTGCCTACTGCAAAAATATTATACAATCTGATGGATAAGCGAAACCTAATATTTTGGTGGTCCTAACCATTCTCACGTTTGTGGTAACGTAAGCGGACTCTTGACACAACTATTGTGCTCATGGTACGAGTTAACACTGCAATATGGTAAGGATAACTAGATGTGTGGTACTATAACGGAATACGAATTTTAACATGACTATATTGTTTTGGTAGTTTATTTTACAATAATCATAGTTGACAGTACTTTAAATATAGGTGTTCTCTACCAACATATCAATGTGTTGAATTTACCATCGTGACATAGTACGACAAATCAATTTTTAGTAACCATCACCATAAAAGCGGATTGCATATAGTATATATACTATAGAATTTAGACTATATGAATATAGTGAGGAACCTGTTGCAAGTCATGGCCAAATAATGATCTTCGGGCAATGAGCTTTGTCGAAACAAAAGCGATAGGTGTAAATAGACGAGAGAGAAAAGGGAAAAAAAAGATGCCAACGGCACGCGGTGTTCCCAAGCGGTCACCCATCCAAGTACTGACCGCGCCCAATGTTGCTTAACTTCGGTGATCGGACGAGAACCGGTGCGGTTTTTTTGCGGTTTTAATAGAAGTTTATTAAGGGCCAAAGGTTACATACAGATTACATGGTATAAACACACAAAACTTCAAACATGTTCACAATAAGACAAATATTCATTGAGTACGTTTTGACTCGTTGCCGAGTACTACACGACTGAAAGTTTAGCTGATTCTTTTTTAATTGTATTTTTGTACTAACCGAACAAATATTCGAGCCTCTTAGGAGGTTTCCGTATAATCATAAGAATAGATCAGAAAAAACGGCCTGCAAAAACTGATCAATCCGTAATATTTTGTTGTTGTTTGTTTCTTATTCTACTTATTAACTATCTTACCAACTAGTACTAGTGAGTGCTTGCATACCCCACAGATACTGGGGTACTTTGGGCTTGTCAGTTATTTTCCTATTCATTATAAGCTATCAGGAATATTTACACCAGTGTTTACCTTTATTTTCCGTTTCTTACGGTCTGCTAGTCCAGCCACCAATATTTCTTATAGTTTAATCTATGTTTGTCTTTAATATCTTTTTGCGGAAGAGATATGCTGAATCTTATTTTATTAATCTCTCGCTGGGCACAATTCAAATTCGGTTCATACGTTATTTTCTTATCGTGGTTACTCCTCATTACATGATATATCGTGGGAATGTTATTTCTATCTTGGATTAGCCCCTTGTTGTCTAGGTAAATGAAGGCCTCTGGCGGAATGAAACCTGATAGCAACGATTTCTCAAAATACAGTGGGTTCGGTGTTGTCGGGCCCCAGATCAAGCTGTTGTTCGAAATCTTAACAGCATTGGCGAAATGGTCTCTAATCAGCCTCAACGCGAAGCAATCAATTCGGTGCACTTTTGCCTCGTTGTATATTTTTTCATTACTAATGAATTTAGCATACTGAGACGAGGCTGACCTCCATTTACCCAGGCATACTCGAAGGCATTTTCTCTCGAAGACTCTGATTTTTTCCATCATTCCTGCACTTGCATTGAACCATATTGGGCATCCATATGTGATGACAGGTCTAATCAGGAGTAGGTAGCACAGCACTTTAACTCTAGCGTCCAGATATCGACAGTAAAATAAACGGTTGGCAGCATGAAATGCTTTATATGCTTTAGCCAGTTGCGTCTTCAAATGGGTGTTATATTTTAGTTGGAAGTCTATAATTACTCCGAGGTATTTGACGGACTGTTTATGTGGTAGGTACTTGTAGTCCGTTAATTTCACTATCAGATATCTGGAAGTTTTTCCAGTTCTTCTTCGCATCTTTTGTCAATAG
>JAFFZH010010835.1:0-11043 GCA_018420115.1 Euura saliciscinereae | reverse complement strand
CAAATTTCGAGTTTCAATTACATCAAGAAACATATCGCGATGGCGTTGCAGCATGTCTCCATCGAAATCGTCTTTGTAAAATTCAACAATTTCTGCTACATCCTTTTTTCTGCCAATGACAAAATCTTCGCAAGTATTCAAAAACCGCATCGTTTCTGAACGATACCTCACTTGCAACGAAGTGACGACTTGGTCAAGGATCTCGTAGAAAAATTTGCGGTTGTACTCTTCCGGCGTCTTAAACTCATGCACTTGCGTTCTCCAAACGTTTTGGGGCTCTACGGACACGCGGTAACTTGGGTTCCTGCAAATCTAGATCTTTTGCCTCGTGTATCGCTTTTTCCCATATCGAATCAAACCCAGACGCCCTCATGTTCATCAGGCTGTCGAGTACTAATTTAACCTTCTCATGAGACTCATTAATGCAGAGATCACTCTTTTGTAATTGACCATTCAATATCTCTATCCTTTCTGTTCGCCTACACTGACCTGCCCCCTTAATCTGAAATACAATTACCCATTACAATTGTAATTTGTAATAAATCCGAAATCCATTACTCATTACAATTGCAATTCGTAATCAAACCGAAATAGATTGCCCATTTCGATTGTAATTTGTAATCAAACTCAAATCCATCAACCATTACAATTTGAAAATGTAATCAAACCGAAATGCATCAAGCATTACAAATTAAAAATGAATGGTAATTGTATTTCAGTTCAATCACAAATCAAAATCGTAATGGTTATTGTATTTCGGTTTAATTACAGTTTGCAATTGTAATGGGTAACGTATTTCGGATTTATTACAAATGACAATTGTAATGGGTAATTGTATTTCAGATTAAGGGGGCAGGTCAGTGTAGGCGAACCTAAATAAGGATACAAATTATAATATTTTTTTTTGGGTCGAAATTCGTTTTTGTCACCAACGGTTTCCACCATTGTGTGATATACTTGATGCACACTTCATATTTTTTTAAAATCAGATTATTCAAAACTGGATGAATGGCGGCAGCGTTCCTCTCGAAACGCTGTCTTCAAAGTCTGTGGACACTGTCACTTGCACACTGTTAATCTGATGTACAAGAAATTTGAACCGGATCATCTGCAATGTCTAAACCAGTGTTTGAAGAGCCGTTTTTTGGATACAATTTTTTTTAGGGTACTGTTAACATTTGAAGTAAAAAAAAAATTAGTACATTTCTTGACCTTTTAGGTAGCGTCACATGAAGGGAAATCAAAAACGTAAAAAACCGCCTCGTCGAAGACTGGTTCAATTATTGGAGATAAACCTGTGAAAATTTGATTCCAATCAGATCAACAGTGTACAAATGACAGTGTCCACAGACTTGGAAGACAGCGTTTCGAGAACAATGCTGCCATTCTCCCATTTTTGAATAAGCTGACTCCAAAAAAATACGAATTATACATCAAATATTGTACTGAACCATAGTTCTAACCGTTTGAGAGAAAAAAAATTCGACCAGAGAAAAAAATTCATGAATTTTGACCTCATTTAGGTGCGCCTACAAGGACCTGCTTCCTTAATTACGAATTACAATTGTGATGAGTGATGGATTTTGGTTTGATTACAAATTAGAAATCGTTACGAATTGTAATTTGTAATTTGTAAATTAATTACAAATTCGCCCAACACTGGCTAGCACTGCACGGCAAGAGCGCGCGTCTGACCGACTTCGACCTTTATTGATAGGCAAACCAAAAGAGACACCATTTTCGATGGGCGAAATCCAAGAGAAAACCAAAAGGAATACCTTGATTTTTTTTCGTAATTTACAAAGTGAGAGAACACGATTGAAAATCGATTTTTAATGTTGTTCTGCATAATAAACATCGATTTATTGGTTTGTCATGAGTGACGTATTTTTTCCTTGAAACTTCATAGTTTTCTACGCCAAGTCGTTAAAACGGATTTGGATTACGATAACTCGTGTCAGGGATATATTTTATCAAGAAATCGACTTCCGAAAATTTGCAGGCTCCGCAACTCCTATAGTCTTCCGAATTTCCGAAAATCCTTTAGCCAAAAGTCGTTTCCCTCCAAAACCTACGTGTTCACCAAATGTCATCGAAATCGCTGGCTATGAGGGACAGGAGTGTCACAGTTGACGTGGAATCACCCTTATTTACTGGACTAAAGGCTCTGTCGGATTACTTGGCTTATTTCATTCTCCGTCAAGTGTCGTGATTCACAAAATTGTTCTAATTGACGTAGGAAACTCATCGGTTTTTCCTTGTATGTTCCTTCGTTACTCGGAATTTTACTGTCTCTCTCCCAACTCGGACCACTTTGAACATAGTTTGCTCTACCGACAGCCTGACGCAATGTTTTATCTTCTAAAGATTTGAGTTTTTGATTAACTTCCGCTTTTTGTAGTTCGTGTTTCTCGACTTCTCTGTCAAGTATCGCTCGTTGCCTATCTAATTCGCGGTGATAATTTGTCAGGATATCTTCGCAATCAAACTTTATTGTCTCGTTCGCATCAGCTAACGTTCGTTGTAAATTTGCTAATCCGTTGGTAAACGCTTGGTTTGAATCCTCAACCGCCTTCGCTTGTGTTTGTTCGAGTTTGTTTATTCGGTCTTCGAGGACACGCTGTACCTCGCTGACATTGTTTCGGGTTTGTTTTCAAATTCAACGACTTTCTTGACGCTGTCTTGGCTTATTTCTACTCGACTATCAATAATCTTTGTTAAACTCGCGTCGATTTCTCGTTTGTTTTCCGCGATTTTCGCTTCTAATTGCCGTTTTTCGTGATCGAATTTCTGTCTTTCAGCGGTTAGTTTCTTGCTAACAAATTCTTCGACTTTTGTTTGGAATTCTGACTGTTTTTTTCGCAACTTCACGATTTCTTCTTTTAATAGTGTAATTTCGGCAATTGAGTCGTCGCTTTTCGTGCTATTATGTTTCGGACTGTCTAATATGTCGATTTCCGAGACGTTCTACTCCGCGGTATCTTTTAACTTGTCTTTGTCTTAACCCTTATCTTTGTCACCCATTTTACTCGATTTTCTTGGTCTTTTCGCGACTTCTCATTAATATCTTGACTCTACTCACGAATTTCTGATGTTATATCCCTTTTTTAGCTATCCTTGTCGAGCCTCACGTTCGGGCGCCAAATATAACGTTACACTCTCTTTGCCCTACGTTCGGGCGTCAAATATAACGTTAATCCTCACTGTGATCCTTTCGTTTGTCATTACGATCACTCAGATTAAACTGATATTACACGAGTTAGCTCACTATCACCGGAGATTTTACCAATTTTAGTTCGTTATGCGAAATTTAATTTGATAGCACTCGTTCTCATATGAATTGAAAGTTTTCGTTGAGTATGAGACTCATCAGGGCTTCTAAAAGGACAACTAAATCGAAATAAATCACCTACGCTCAGGAAGTTTGTGCAATGCGATACTTTCGTATGGCAAAGGATGGATTTCTCTACCTGATCTACTCGAGAGGACTCAGAATCAATGTACCACGTTCGTTTAATCCCTTTTCCGAATTCCAGGGGGTTTCTACTAGTAGCAATCTATCTGAGGACTAACCAATTGAGATAGGATGTTCTAGGATTGGAGAAATCGTCTGAGGATGTGTGTTGTGTGATGTGTGATGTGTACAGGTGTTGAAATAATTAGGTGATTAAACGAACTTACCTGTAAGTGAAGTTCTATCACAATTGTATGAAGCGCCTCTTCCGAGAGATATAACACGTAGTAACTCCATTCTATGCCGAGTGTGCCACATATTTAAAGCTAAAAGAAATATTTACTTCACGCCTAAGCACCCACTTAAGGGTGCCCTGCAGTCCCACAGTCTGTCCTGTGAGCGTCATTCATTTTTAAAGTTCAGCCGTATTTTTAATTACGGGGTCTATCGCTTGATTGCAAATGATATATTGATATCTATAAGTTGGATTTGATAGACTAGGGGTCTGGGCGGGACCTATCTCTCGGAAGAGGCGCTTCATACAATTGTGATAGAACTTCACTTACAGGTAAGTTCGTTTAATCACCTAATTGTATTTTGCGCCTCTTCCTTCGAGATATAACACGTAGATGTTTAAAGGAATATACGGCTGTTCGAAATTACTGGACAAGTTTATAAGTTTTATATAGATAGATAGATAGATAGAGAGATTTATCTTATGCCCTGGGATAGAATCCCATAAGAGCACCCAACTTTGCATTTGTTACATTTTAACTTGAGCGAAGCTTTGTCAAGAAGTATCAGGCGACATGCACATAACAGAAATATAACATATAAGACAAAATATAAAATGGAATAAAATAAAATAAAATAAGAAACGTACATCGTTATACATAAAATATTAAAAATAAAACCTAAATAATTAAATAGTTTAGAGAAACAAGATTAGAACAGATTTTTTTTATACAATTTAGCTATATGAATGACTAGTTTCTTTTATCTACTCCAATATAACCAAAAAAACCACTAAGATCAGAGAGTTGAGGGGACAGGTCAAAAACTGCACAGAGAGATAACTAGAGTTTACTATTAGTTTTACCGCTGCTGTTCAAGGAGATGTCTCCGCAATCTAGTTCGAAAGATATTAAAACTATTTACTCGTCTGATATTATCCGTTAGAGCGTTCCAGAGCGCGATCACCCTGAAGCGAAAGGAGTCCTTATAGAGTGTAAGTCTACTCAAGGGTATGACCAGGTCATCGGGACGTGCTCTAGTAGCCCTGCGTCCATCAGAAGCTCTGAATTGAAAGATACTGCGTAGATAGCCAGGATCCCCCGTTTCAAGAATTTTAAACAAGTAGCATACTGCTATGTAGTCTCTTCGTTCAGCTACTTTGAGCCAGCCGAGAAGGCTGTAGTAAGGAGTGATATGATCCCATGTTTTAATCCCGAATATGAACCGTATCCCAGTGTTGAGGGCAACTTGGAGCTCATGTAAGATCTCAGCTGAGCAATTGTATGTTACCAAACAGCAATAGTCCAGATGAGGGAGTATTAGAGCCTCAACAAGTTTGACTTTGACGTTCCTGGGCAGGATGTTACGACATGTTTTAATTAGGTACAGTTGCCTGAACATCTTCCCTGTGGTCTCTCTTGCATATTCGTTCCAAGATAGGTTGGACGAGATCGTTACACCCAGAATTTTTATTTTCTCACTGTAGTCTATAACTGTGTCCCTGACGCAGATTTTCGAGAGCGTGGCCAAGTCCAGTGTATTGATGGCTCTCGACGTTCCTAGGATGATGGCTCTCGTCTTAGAGTTGTTTAGGAGAAGATTATTAGTCTCTGCCCAGTTGCAGATGGACACGATGTTAGCGTTTATATCCGAGATAGTCCTTTCCAAATCTGCGGGTGTGCAAGATTTGTATATCTGTAGATCATCGGCGTAGAAATTGTATTTGAGGTCCACTGAACGATAGAAGTCTACTAGGTACAGCACAAAGAGCAGCGGCCCCAGTACCGACCCCTGCGGAACCCCACAGCTCACTTCCTTCCAGGCTGACGTAGAGTTGCCGTCTAGCACGGCTTGGGATCTGTCTGTCAAATAGGAGCAGAGCCATTTTAGCACAGAGTGAGAGACTCCGAGTGATCTTAACTTCGTGACCAGGACATCATGCCTGACCCGGTCAAATGCCTTAGAAAAGTCGAAAGAGACCAGCACCGTGACCTTCCCTGTATCCGCAGCCTGTAACGCCTCGTCCGTAAGTCTCAGGAGTGCACTCTGAGTCGAGTATCCCTTACGGTACGCAGATTGGAAACCGTCAAGTAGTCCCTGGGTGGTAAGGAATGCCGTGAGTTGCTTGACCACGATACTCTCGAGGATCTTCGATAGTGTGCAAAGAAGGGCTATCGGACGGTAGTCAGCTGCTGTGTTGGGTGTTTTTACCTTAGGAATTGGTCTTATGAGAGTCGATTTCCAGAGTGACGGGAAGAAACAGCTTTGTAAGGAGCTATTGAGGACCACCAGTAATAGCGGAAAGATGACAGGTAGGGCCATTTTGATCAGGCTGACAGGAATATGATCCACACCTTGCGCCTCCGATTTCGAATTCCTAATTGCCATGAGAAGTTCCTTTGGGCTTATGTCTGAGAAATGAAACTCCGTGTCGGAGAAGACCACTGGACCTGGATCAGGAGCTCCAAAGACTGCATTTATGGAGTTTGAGACCGAGGAAAAAAGTTCGTTCAATTCTTCCACTGGCACTACTGCGCTGCTCTTGTCCTGATTTGCTGACTTAGTGAGTCCCAAATGTTTCAGTTCCCTCCAAATGGCGGTGACATCCCTCGTATCAAACTTCTCAATGTAGTACTGCTCCTTGGCGGTACGGATCCTGGTTTGCACCGCATTTCGCAGAATACGGTATCTTTCTGTTAACATAGGAGTGCCGAACCTGTCGCGCAACTTCCTGAGTCTATTCCTTTCTTTAATCATGGATTTTATCTCATGACATATCCAAGGAGCTGGATTCTTCGCATGTTTTACTTCGTGCCACGGCGCGTGCTTGTCATACGTGGACATAAGGAAGTTATTAAGATGATGCACCATCTCATCTATCGAGCTTGCATTGAAAAACACAGACCAGTCCTGACTTTGAAGTTCGGAAAGAAAGTCCTCCAATACGAAAGTCCGGAGGTCTCTACACCTAGTCACCCTTTCATGCCTTGGAACCTTGTACTGGTAGGTTATTTCGATCATGTCATGCTCAGAAAGAAATGGGACCGGCTGCTGATCAAACGCAATGAGTTTGTGCGCGTCGTCAACGATGCAGTGGCCAATGTGCGTTCTGGAGCCAGTGTACGTCTGGTGCGTTGGGCCATACGGGACAAGATACAGGCTATATGCCGAGATAAAGTCCCGCAGATACCGACTGTCGGGCGTATCCACTAGTGCATTGATATTCAGATCTCCCATGATGACCGCGTTGTCATACGCACTCATATGGTTGATAAAATCGACCTCAAAGGCAGAGAGGAAGCCCGCGACCCTGGGTGGACGATAGACGATGGCAAGTAGTAGCCTAGGTCCATTCAATGGTGATATTTCTGCAATGATGTATTCCGGCTTAAAAGACATTCCATCTGACGAGCTGATTATTCTGGGGTTAAGTCCCTGTTGTATGTACATTCCCACGCCACCTCCATTCCTGTCTAGTCTGTCGCACCGAATAAGATCGTAGCCCGGTAATTCAACCATTGCATTCAAGTGATGTGGCTTAAGCCATGTCTCCGACATGCACAAAATGTTGTAGGTGCGCTGCGAAAAAAAGTTCCTAAATTCGTCAAGGTGCCTGAACAGCGATTGGCAGTTTACATGCGCTATTTTCAAGTTGCAGTCCTTTGTCCTATCCATAGTTGATAATCTCAGCTCTCTCTAGGTACTTCTTCTTCAACAATGGGCATTTTTTGCAGTCAAAAGCTGAGTGCTTATAGTCATTCCTTTTTGCGGTCTTGCAGTTGATGCAGATCTTCGCCTTAGCCGCATCCGGGCATTCACGCGAGTCATGCGGTTCACCACAATGGCCACAGGTATCACCCTTCGAACACTTCGTTGATAGATGGCCAAAACCCAGACATTTATAGCACTGAGTGATCCTTAGATAGTCCTCAACGTGACACATCGAGAAACCAATGTGGATTTTGCCAAGATGTAATAATTCTTTCCTGATCTGTGGAGTCACTTCTATCACACAACGAGTCGTCGGACGTCCATTGCTTTTTGCAAGATAGATGACCTTGATGTCCTCCTCCTTAGTTATGGTTAAGTCGAGATCCCTAAGCTCCTGCAGCACTGTCACCTGAGAGGCGTCCGCCGGGATGCCGCGCAGTATCATTCGTGGATTAAGTTTCGGTCTCTCCTTTACTTCAAGTCCGACCGCCTTCAGAGCAGCTAGAGATTTCAAGGCGTTCAGGTCCATAGAGGTAGCCTCGATCCTTACACCTCTATCCCGAACATGAGTAACTATCTTTGATACTTTTAGACCCACTTCTCTTGGGACTATGGCTTTTAAAACCGCCTCTTTCGTCTCTTTAGAGGTAGGGAAGCGATCCTGGGATCCAGCGTCAGGACCTATGATTACACTAAGCGTATTCGGTACATTTATTGTTGGACCTTGGCTAATTTTGATTTTCTCCGAGGTGTAGGCTCCCTTTGCCGCAACCGTGGCATACAGCTTACTCTTCGAGATTTCAATATCCCGGTGGGGAACAGTAGTAGACGCCCCGTGTAACTGTTTTTCACACTCACTCCGCACATAGGATTTTAAATCTTCTCTGAGCGAATGACACATGTCTTCCTTGCTTCTTTGGCGCGTTACTTCCTCAGCCAGCATGTTGAAGCCAGACATCATGTCGCACATAAAGGAGTTGATCTCTCGTTTTTTTTTGAATAGCTTCTTTCGAACCCAAGAGCCACATCGAGATACTCTCGAATCTTGCATTGAGATCATTCCTAAGAGTGTCGAGCCTATCTGCGGTTTTAGGCTTGTCTTGAGTGAAAACCTCATCTGTTACCTCGATATGGTCATCTGATTTCTTCTTATCAGTCCCAAAGGTATTACCATGGTTCGCTGTTATCGACTGTTCCGATTGAGTAGATACGGACATGATGACCGCCAGGTGTAGCTGATGGTGATAAGTCGGTAAGAAAAAGTGTGCTGCCGGGTCAAGGCCAAGAGTAGCGCAAGAGCGGTAGGCCAGTTTAGGTTATGTTGCCTAGTACAGCAGCAGGAGAAAACCCATGATAGCAGACAAAAACGCCCGGCGAGCAGCTACTAAGCAAGCCCAGAGAAGGCTTGCAATTTGGCGCATGCAAGGAGTCTGTAACAAAGACGCCCGAAGGCAGATAGCGGCAAAGAAATATATAGGTATCCAGTAATTTATTGATACATGTATAGTGTGCCGAGATCTAAAAGTTGACAAGAAAAACTCTGGCAAACATGAACCTAATTATTTATAGCTATTTTGTTTAACATAACAACTTTTCAATATCTTGTACTCATTTTATTTTGAGCTACTCGCTAGTATTAACCTCGCAAAAAGGTGCGGATCTTTTGTTATCGGTCTGTCGTAAAATCTCGCGAATGTGTTGGATTTGCTTGTCCAACCTGCGGTTTTCCTGATAGTGTCGATACTAATGCCTTTTCTTTTTTCGGCTGAAGTATCCGCGTCTCTTGTGCTGTACGCCGTAAAGATATTAGTATCCATGCCGCTGTCGCTTAATACAGATTTTATCCAAGTACTCGATGTCTGAGTCGTCACAGACTTGTGTGGTTTTTTGAATGAAATGAACAAGTAGGTATTGTCTTGTCTGATTGATTTGGTCTTTTTCAAGTACCTTTGCAAGGTCCTCACCGCGCAGATATTACTTTTTTTTTTATTTATAAATAGGCAATCTCAGGAGAGATTGGTTCCTCCCTACTCTGGAAGTTTTAATACAATCGGTTATTCCAATTTCTCTCTTGGGCGATCCTCACGTATTGTCGAGCGAATGGTCACAAAATTGGGACACGTTATATCCCACGCTCGCGTCGACGCTTTGTCGCTACTACTGACTGGAGTCTATGGACTGGAGCCTAAGACAAGGGCATATGAGCCATCCTTACGAATAGTCGCGGAATTGAGATGCAATCTTTCGCTCATGTTAACGCTGCCTTGTCGCTACTGCGACAAGTCTATACGGGTCGGAACCCAAGACAAGGGCGTATGATCGAATCTCTCGAATCGTCACCAAATCGGGATGTAACTAACATCCCAAGCCCGCGTTAACATTTAGTCGGTCACAGTTAACATTAAACTGGCTACAGATTCCGAAGGTAATCTGTTTCTCCTTCGAAAATGGAATCTGTGATCTCGCCTCAACAGCAATGTAGATATCTTCGACAGATCCTTTCACATACAGTAGACTCTAGATATATGGCCGCACGGTATATGGCCCCACAAGAGGGGCTCTCGTCACACCGACTTTCACGCACACGAATTGCGCTCCCCCACCACGCCGCAGTCGTGACGCTACGGCCAGCTAGCTCTGCACCGCCAGTAGCTAGCCGACATTAGACTGCCGCGTGGAGAGGGCTCTTCGTATATGGCCGCTTTCCTCTCCTACAGCCCCATTTTCGGCCATATATCTAGAGTCTACTGTATATCTAGTGATTAGACCTAGATGGCCGAGCTGTCTACTAAACTGTCTATTATTTTTCACCGAACAAGTTCATGCTTTGGCACCTGCCCCGGCTTAACCCTATAGGGGACGAAGCCATGAAGGAAGAAGAAGAAGTTTGTGCTATTCCTACTCCTTATTATTGAGGCTTAATCTTGTTGATTCAAGGATTAATCTAGTTGATTCAGAGTCTAGCCGCTGACAGTTGAAAAATATTTATTAGGTATTTCGTAGCTTGATAAATTTTTGACCGGAGGAGGGTACAGCTAGGTGTAATTTAGGGGTACGATATGTGCCCCCCCCCATTTTCCAATTTTTGCCTCTTGTTTTGGTCTATCCAAAATTTATAGGCTGTCCTACGTGTCATCTGGGCGATCCCTTTTGGTCAGCTACGCACAGAGGGCTTTGATTAACCATTGATAACTCCAACGTGGCTATAATAGGTATAGACAGCTGAGTTCCTTGGCTAGCATGTATGCTTAATTGGCAAGTCCGAGTCTCTGATTTTCCGATGGGTTACGGTCCTGAATGAAATCAGCTGTGTGATTTTTACGAAACATCATAATCTACAGTGACCTAATGTTTCTAGCTGGCTAACGATTAGCCGACAGGTTTTGGCCCCGCGATTCGTCGACATAGATAATTTGTCTGTTAATAGGTTAGGATCCAAGACAAGAGCGTATATGTGCGATACTCACGAATCACCAAAGTACGTAGGTATGGGTACCTGAGCTAGCCGTACGAAACGTAGATAAATAATAATTTTTATTAACGTTCGACTGACAGTCTACGTGTCAGGACCTAAGACACAGGGGCGCGTATGCGATTCGCGTGAACCGATACGAAATTGGGATGATGACATCCCTCGCCCGCGT
>JAFFZH010010830.1:0-19651 GCA_018420115.1 Euura saliciscinereae | reverse complement strand
TTTTTTTTTCTTGATTCTTCCTCCTTTTTCACGCCACCCGCCGGGCTGGGGAAGGGATGAGTGGAATTCGAAGGGGTGGGCGACCAAGAGAAGTGAAGGGGAAATAGGTCGCCGTTCTCGTCGCCGTCCAACGCGATACTCTTAGCCAGTTCAACGCCAGTCGAACCAAAGTTCGTAGATACGCTTTTGAAGTTCCTACCCTACGACCCCCGTAACGTCAGAATTTTTTTTTACACCCGTTTTAAATATCGACTCGAGTAAATCGGTAATAAAAAAATCAAATCTAATCGGTGAATGAAATAAAATCCGGTGAAAGAAAAACAAAAAATCAATTTATTGACGCGTAAATAATGTTTGATTGATTTTTTTTTCCTTTCGCTAAATCAGGACTAAGTTTAAATCGAATAATTGAAAGAACTGGTAAAATCCTAAAGTACGAGAGGCACGTGCAGAGACGCCCACCTGATGGAAAAACCTTGTATTAGAGATAAAAGTTGGTTAGCTTTTTCAAGCGATATTGACTTGAGTGGATATAAAGTATGTAACGACGTTAAAATCCGGTTTTTTGAATCAATTAACGAGACTGAATGGAGAGTAAAAATTCTACTGGAAGAGTAGGATTGGGGTACAGTGTTAATTCATAGAGAGAAATAAAGCGAGAGAGAGTACAAACGGAGTTTGACATTGCTTTTCTGCGGGGTATGTGGAAACGCAGATACCTGAGAGGCGGCGGTGGGAGCTGATAACTTATCTACGCTATAAATATATAGTGTGATAAACGCCTAGCGTTTTGTGATAACCATGATACCGTATATGCAGCGATAAGATAACGACGACCGTTGCGTTATTAGTCATTAAAAACCGCGTTGCAACCGAGTGGTTTTTTTTAAACATCCTTCTGCATTCTGTTCTCAATTACAGAGTGTTAATTAAATTTTATTCAAATACTTTTTATAGTCTCCACGTCTGCAGTCCGACGGGTGAGTTTTTCTCCCCAGTCTACGAGAATCGATCAATTTCCAAAAAATTCATAGACAAGTGTCATATAGCTGTATAAAAATGTATCGTTTGGTTATAGCACAGCTTCAGGGGACGATTTCGAGCGGTTAAAAACGACCTAAAGAAAAATTGATTACAACGATTGTATCCGGGAAAATTTTATGGTCGTTTGAAAACAGTGATTAATTCGCCTAGAGTCTTTCATATTCTTGGAACAACGAATTCTAACAGACCGTTTCTGTTCTATAAACAAGGATAAATTTCCGTCTTCAAAGATTTATATACTTTTCGAAGGAAATAATGAATTGTCAATGAGATAAAATTTTTAGACTGTTTTTCAAACATCAGCGCGCGCCTCTCTTTTTTTTCCCACTCCCTAAAGTATAACAGCGCATTGCACTCTTTTTTTCCCCACCACGTGCGTGTGGAAAGTAAAGGAGAGTGAGGTGTTCCTCGCGTAACGCCCGATCTGGTGGGGATGGAGAGCATTTCATCCCCCACCACACCACCTTCCCTTCTCCCTATAGTCGAGCCCCGCGCCCGGCACGTTGGGGTTGGTCCTCTGTCGGTGGCGCCGCGACGCGGCGTGAACCGCGACTAGACTCTGCGCGCGCGCGCGCGTGCCTTTCACCGTCCATCGTGCATTCGTGACGTAGTGTGGGAGACATCGCGTGTGCGTGAAGGGGGCTCATGCGCTCGCCTCTGATCGGACTGGGACGCAGAGCGTTCGGGCGGGTCGGCGAGAGAGGATGCATTCGAGGCACGAACCCTGACCGAGTGGTAACTAGTAACCAGTAACTAGTAACGAGTATTAACGAGTAGATGCGAGAGCTCGTGTGATTCTTTGTGGTTGTGGCTTATACTGGCTCATGGCTCATATCTCTGACTCTTGTATCGTGATTGTCACGGGATTTCTTTGGCAGCTTTTATGCGAGCTTGAAGAATCGTCGATATTCTAGCTGCATTGGAGAATAGATGAATAATTTCTCAACGTGTGCGTAAATTTCTCTAAATAATGGGATAAATAATCTAGATAATCATTTTTAAATTGTCTTCGTAATGAAACAAAGAAGAGGAACACCAAGGAACAAATCTGCTGTTAATATTTCTGATCAAACAACAATAAAAATTTTAAGAACAATTATCGATTCTTGGGAGATAATTTTATATCAGAATTTATCAGTGATAATTCAACAATATAGAAGATGATAATTAAAAAAAAAAAACAGATTAAAACTTCAAGTGCGCGTAATGATTGATTTTTCATAGTGTTTCTTTTTTGTATGTGTATGATGAAAGAAGTGAACAATTCAATTTAATCCATACATCGTCAAGACTTGATTAAAAAAAAAAAAAAAAATTTCTTCTAGTTTTGAATCGTCTAGCAGAGAATCGTCGAAATGATCCCCCCCCTATGCAGGTAAGAATTGAGAACATCCCTTAAAATTAGCCTGTTACGGACCTCCTACCTGATCCCACTGCGTATTGGGTCAACCGCAGATAATTTACTCTGTCACCAAGAACCGAAATACGAAACCCCTCAATTTTATTTTCTACCCTTTTTAAACGTTTTCCCGCCTTTTTTTGTCCTTTTTTTTTTTACTCTACCGTCAGACGCAGACCGAATTCGAATGGCGTAAAAACGGTCCATTATACCTGCACCGCATCGGACGAAAATGGAAGATGGAGAAAAAAAAGTTTCTTTTTTTTTTTGTTCAAATACACAAAGTGCCAAAATACCCGGCGCGTGCCCCCGGTGACAGGTAGCCCTCGATGTTTAGGTTTTCGGCTCAGAATCCCGGAAAGGTGAAGAGTCTATTATTGCTTTTGGTCGGGTCCGTTGTGGACGTGTAAATAGAAGAAGGGACCCGGAATCGCCTCAAGGATCAGTTGTGGTTCGGCCATTGTGTCTTAGTCACTTTTTTTCTTCTTATTCAACAACCGCGGGCCCCAATTTTTAGAAAACTAGGAGTCGGGATTTAGCCGCGTAATGGGATCCCGGTGCCTTTTATCACCTCAAAGTCTTCTCATCGACGTTTTTCTCAGAATCTACCAACCAAAAAAAAATCAGCCTCGAGTATTTGATTCAAATTTTTCGGATCCAGGGACTCGAAGAGAGTCTGGCGTCGGCTGGGCGTCGGTTGGCGTCGGTTTGCCGTCGGGACGCGGTTCCATCAGGTCCCAAGATACACGGGTTATTCGTTGAACCGAGCGTCCCGTTGCTTTCCAAGTTTTCAGAACCGGTTCCCCGCCCTTAAATTCTCTCCGTAGAATTTTTAGTCTCCGAAAAGAATGAATAAAAAAAAAAAGAGATCATTTTTTTTTTGGTCTCACGAATAAAAAAAACCGTGATCTAGATAAAAAAAAAACCTGCGAGCTCAGTACCAGCAGGAGGAAAAGACAGCGCCGTCATCATCGGACGACCGAAAGCATCGCTATTATACCGTCACGGAATTTGAGACTTGTGGCCCTTTTAGGAACCAGCGCGTCAAATTATCTCAGGGCTCACACAATGCGCCTGCAGATTTATATCTCTGGCTAATAGGAACCCCGTTCGTTTTACAGACACCGCGTATACCCGCATCGGTTCAGGTTTTAGTTTCTTTTTAAATCTCCTTCAACTCGCCCATCCAGTGGCTAATTGATGTCAGCAGTTTCGGACAGTGGCGAGAAAAAAAATATTCAACGACTCTATCAGCTACTATAGGATAATTTTTCATCCTCAGAGAAAAACACGTCCTCATATATATTATACAAATAGTGGAGAGAAAAAAAGAGCGAAAAACAGATTTTGGCAGATCACGAAGCTCATCGCGATTGGCCTGTGTTTAAATATTGAATTGATCCGTGTACAGGCAATCACGCTCCGTCTGGTATTCGCAGTGGTGAATAATCATCGACCTGCACGTCGACGAAACTTTCTCTGTTCTTTTTTTCCCCAACCATTTTTTTAGTCGATCCAACGTGCATATTTCAGGAACGAACGATGAAGTAACATGCGATAATCGGGATAATTTTTTTACTTCTTCGCGGTCTCTCGGCTACTATAATAAAGATCTCGATTCGAACACTCGCAACGTGCCTCATAATTTCGATGAACCTTTATCAATTATTAAAACTGTTCAAAAATTCATGTGGACATTTACCCCCAATGACAAGTTGCGCACGCGATCAGAGCTAAGAGTTGCTTCTTCTTCTTCCTCTTCTTCATTTTCGATTCAATTTTTTCATGACAATTCCGCATCGAGACGTGAGAAAATTGTTACCGATATTATAAATCAGGATTTTTATGCGATCCAACCGTACCTGAGCTTCTAAGAGCGTTCTCACGACATCAAGATGGGATTTTGGGAAGCTCCATATTAATAGGATGCTCTATGCAGATAGATACGGTATAGAATAACCTTCGACACGGTGCCTCTAACTCTCGGGCATGAAATGGACCCCAGGTAGCTTGTGAGAATAGAGGAGCACCATCAGTCAACCCTTTGAGGATCCCCGTCTTCCCTATGAGGATAAAAATTCACCTGGGTTGTGTCTAGGAATTCTCAGACCTTATTCGATCCCTGATATGATAATTTATGCTCATCTTCATACACGACAGGAAAAAAATTCTCATTATTCGAAGAGGCTAACGATCTGTCTCTGAAATGACGCGATTTATCTCAGGCAGAAATGATGATACTCGAATTCTAGATAACCTGAGCTCGTCTTTTCTACCGTCTCAATATCGGAGTTATTATAAACAATTTGCGATAGTTCAGGGACCTTTTTTACGTGTGTGAAAATACTTGGATCCCGGCAGGGTTGCGAAAAAGAGGATGTGAATAGACGGGTTCAACCCCTTTTGCATAGTCGGTATATAAATATTGTACAAAGGTATTCTATTCTCTTCTCTTCTCTTCTCTTCTCTTCTCAGCCGATAATTTATGGGTATTTTATTGAAATTTAATGGGTGCAGTATGCAGAGGACACCGACCCCCGTCCCCTTCTCACATTTTCCGGGATAGGTAGAAGGGAAAAGGAGAGGAAATATAAAACTTGAATAAATAAATAAGTAGATGCATCCTGCTTGGAAGTGGAAATAAAAAAAAACCGTAAGTCTGGGAGCCGATCCCTTACTAACCCTTAATTTATAAACTTATGGGGGATACGACGTGACTCCTGCCGGGCAACCTCACAGGGATGAATTTCTCTTTCTTTTAATGCGTTTGCGAAGAAGAGGAGAAAAAATGATAAGTAAGAGACCATTATCCCTTAATTACAAAATTTAAAACCCGCACCACGGATGATACTCATCATCTCACCCGTTCCTGCAACCTGAAGTCCACTTACTTTGGACCTTTTTCTTTTACTTTCTCCAAGGCATCGGGGGTTGTCAGTTTCGCAGAGAATTTAGTAGCCTAACGGCGTATCTTTTCTCGTGTTCTTTTTTTGTTTTTTTTGTTTCACGTCATTTTGGGCAGAGGAGGTAACCCGAGCACCCATTATAAGCACATCATCGAGCATCGCGATATATACACCAAACTGCAAATTATTCCGTGTAATTTTGGGTCCCGGTGAAAAAAATGGTTCGAGAACTAAACCGCGCGATCTTTAGATTAATGGGCTTCCAGATTTTCGGCTGCTTCTCGCAGTGGCGTTAACCTCAGGCCCTACAAACCGGTAAAATAAAAGATCTTCTTCTTTTTATCAACCATAAATTACGCCTTTATAATTTTTAGTACCGAAACTTGCTACCCTTCGAGATTACACCGGGGTTTTTTTTTTGTTTTTTCTCTGGTCGATGAGAAACGATAACAGAAATACAACCGATAGCTTCCAGATGTCGCTGACAAATTTACAACACGAGGTATCACTTCGCTTTCAATTATTTTATTTCTTATGTTCCAGATTCTGATCTTTGAGCTTCTCGACTTCAGGAAGAGTTTGAAGAATCGTTGATGGTAAGAAACCTTTAGGTACGTAGAATAAAAGTAGAGAAGAAAAATGACGACGAAACAGAGAAGAAGAAGAAGAAGAAGAAGAAGAAAAATTGGAATGGGAGAAAAAAAAACGGAAACACACTGGAACATGTGCTGGCGAGAATCTCTTTCCACATGCTGACACTGCACACAGTGGGCCAGCACAGTCCGTAGGTATACCACAGTGTAGATTCATTCGAAACACATGGCGATCCGGTGACGCCCACGACTACCATCGCCGTAGGTACGGTTCGGCGACTAAACCCGGTGGGAAAGAGTTTCTTTCGGTATTTCAAAGGGTTTCAAACCACACAAATGCTCGCCGCATTTCATTTGAATGTCGATATTCGTTTTTTGTTTCTTAATAAATTTGAATACGTTTGAATTTTGGAGAAAAACCGTTTTTAATTCGTTGAAATTAATACCGTTGAAAGCGGCGGATGAAAATGGCCGCGTTTATTAATTGAGGTCATCAAGCTAGTTTAGCAATTGCGGTAATTAATTAAAATTTTTATTGTCAGTTATACAGAGAGCCTGTGCGCTCCAATTACTCTTCTAATCGTTACGGAACGCTGGTAGGGTGTTTTTTTTTCTTTTCTTCATCTCCGTTCTTAATACCCGACAGTACTTGACCCCATAGACTCGAATCTCTCTCCCGCTGGTGTAAAAAATTTAAGAAACAGTACAAACTTTGTTCTCTCAACTGACATCGCATAGAAACGATTCGACATGAATTCAGCTCTTCATCCAAATACCAATTTCACCGTTAAACACACACTGGTAATTATCGCTGACGCCGTTACTCCACTGCCTCGGTAATTAAACTAATTGAGAGAAGCCCGACTCGATAGATCATATCGATATCGAACTGCGGCCTACGGTAGCACGACCACCCAGCGTACCTACAGCATAATGGAAACACGGTTCTACACGCACGACAAATTTCAATTCTAATATATCCTCAAAGGTTCTCTGGAACGAGGGTGGGACTATAAAATGCGAAACCTCTCAACCATTTGCTTCCATCGTTACGTTCGACCCCTTTTCAATTACACAGAGAGAAAATTAAAAGAAGAACCCATTCTTCGATATAGCGTTAAGTTATTCTCAAGATTCGAATTCTGAGATTGTTTAGCTACAACTTAGTTTTCAAGTTGTTTAAATATTACTGTCACGAACCTTGGGGAAAGTAATTCCTTTTTTTAAGTTTGAGGCATAGACGTACCGCATCGGATGCAACTCCTTTCTGGTTTTCCGTTCGATATTTACCCCTTGTATGGAAATGTATGGTAAATACACGGTGGGTATAAGCGTCCGGCCAATCTTACGCGTCCCTTTTAGCCCGGCTATTTACCGCTGGTGCCAACTAGACATAAACCAACCCATAATACGTGTACGAAATTAGTTTTGAAACTTGGAGCCTGAAACTGAACGAGGGAGGCTTAAAGTACGTTTGCCAAATTTCCAGAACCTTGAACCCAAAAGTTAGTCGTGGTGCACGAAAACGATCGGGTTTGACGAAATACCCAAACACGCAAGAAAACTATGGATTAATTTGATGACCATATTCAACTTCCTGAATAACGAGAACCAATTTCACAATTTTTCTCGCAGTACCGTCGAACTTATAGCGAGCGAGACGGTCCGTCATATTTTATTCACCCTGATCAACCCGCCACTATAATTTATCCTACTCGCGGTTTGCCTGGTCGAGAATAATCGATTGATCGTTAAATAATGCCGAAGCTGAAGAAAAGACAGTTTC
Source organism: Euura saliciscinereae (assembly GCA_018420115.1). Taxonomy (NCBI): domain Eukaryota; kingdom Metazoa; phylum Arthropoda; class Insecta; order Hymenoptera; family Tenthredinidae; genus Euura; species Euura saliciscinereae. Next base: position 11,923 of record JAFFZH010010830.1, on the reverse strand, counting down.
TATCCGCTCCTTGGATCCGAATGTCGATAATTTGAATTTGAATTCGAAATTGAAACCACGTCGAGGCGCCCGTTTATGACGTATGACGGGATCACATGGTGTACCGAGATCGTAAACCATAAAGTTCTGAAACACGGTCCTGCTGGAAGAGCTACGTGCGACGTACGCGGCCAACCCTTTCGTATGCAAATAACGGGACACCTGGAGCAAAGGCCGCATGTAAATCGGCCCGGGGCCATCTGATCCTAAAGGTACGGGGCCCGGTTAGTTTTCTGGGTCTGTTAAACAGCGCCCTACCATCGCAGCCGTTTTTGTTCGACTCTCCTCATTCACACATCCTTTCGGATCGAAGAAAATGTGACGATTTTTCAATCATCGTCAAATGAGGATAAGAATTCTTGTTTGTTGATCCGTGGTCAATCATCTAATCCAGTCAAGAAAGATTTTCTATTATCGTAAAAAAAAATCAGCCATAATCTATCCATGGGACCTGAATGGGCTGACATGGGTGCCAATGTTGAACATACGCGAAAATTTGGGGGCGATGAGTGGGACAGCCAATCCCCTGTCCGTTTGAAAGGTCGGGGGTGACATGGTATGGTGGGCGATAAAAATGGCGTTTAACTATCTTCAGGGTGGGGTGACTAGGCTATCTGCCGAGCAGCAATTCGATGATGGTACGAATCTATCCTCGGCGATGTTCTTCCACTGTAAAAAAATGATCGTGAATCTACTCCAGATTTAACTAGATACAGCAAAGTGAATCGCTATATGCATGTTCTTTGTGAAATAATTTTACTAAAATGTGAAAGTTATTTCGTGACTCCGGTATGTGTGAATAAAACTTCCAACACATTTTTGGGAGTTCACAAAGTACATTTTTTACAGTGTGCATTGATTCTATTTTGTCTCTCTCTGTGGAATGTTGATCCGAATTGTAAATCGTTTTTATCGCTCTCGTTATTCGGGGTTTTTTGAATAAGAAACGTATTTAGAGTATCGGTCGTGATTGTAAATCGTCGAAGTCGTCCGCACCGCGTGAATATAAAATGGAAAGAATCGTGTACAGCACGGTCACGGATGTGTTTCGGGTCCCGGCATCCGGATAGACCGTAATAAAAAGAAGTGAAATAAAAATACAGGTCGCCGACTAATTCCATTTCCGGTCACAATAAACGAGACACGATCGAACAATAAAGCCATTCGTATCTACCTGCCGGTTACCTCGGTGCAAGAATTACTAGGAAACGGACCATTTTTTTTATTCCGATAGTAATTTTCAACGAATAGAAATTTGGATCGTTATCGAAGTGTCGCTTATTTGTTTTATCATTTTTCGTTCACAAGGAGGAATACTTCAAGGGCCCTTCCTTTAACCATACTGCAGTTCTCGAAACTCTGATTGCTTAAAAAGTTTTGGATACTTTAAAGGCGCCGATGATTGATCAGCAATCTGTACCCACACGGATTTATAAATCCAACCTGAAAATAAAAGGAATAGCTGTAGCAATTTTCTAGATTGATCACGTACCGAATAAGGAGAGACAACGAAGTGAAAAGCGAAATATTATGCATCTGAGATAGGTCAAAGCCCGCGTGTACCTAAAAAAGCCAATCCAATCACTACTCTCTTCTCGGGGGGTGGATTAATTGATTTGATTCCGAAGGGTTTTTTTACCCCGCCGCCTCTCCAAACCTCTGGCCTTAGTTCCAGGGTTCCAGGGGGATACCGAATTAACCGGTAAACCCCCCGCCGGGTTTCCGGAGCCGACGTTAAAGGTCGGAGGGGGGTCTTATTTTTTTCGGAGGGAGGATAAGACCCTTTCGCGAATCGGTAAAGACGAAGTTTACCAAGTTTTGTTTTTTCCCCCTTTTCCTAAATTCCATGGTAGGTAGCTCGTCGAGCGATGAAAGGGGCTTGACTACTGAATATACGAAATTATCCGGACCAGCCAGTCGCCTATTAAAGATTCATACTGAGACCGCGCGTCGCTCAATCATTATACCATCATATGCCCGTATATCGTGACGTAAGGTATTCTCGTACCTGTCTTCGTCTAAGTATACATGTGTGCGATGCGCTCGCTATAATTCATTTACGTCAGGGGGTCTCTTTAATTATTCAAACCGATCGGCTTTCGACGATACCATTAGAACAGTAGTGTGTAGTAATCATCCTCGACAAACTAAACTAAACTAAACTAAAAAAAAAGAGATATATGAAAATTTTTTGTCTTCTTCTTCGCGCCACGCGGAGGCATATAAGAATGAATTTCATCACACCGAACGAACAGTCGGTCTTTTTCACTCGTCCTCGGGCCGCAAGGATCAAGACGATGATTGGCGCGATGGCTTTGGGTGCGTCATGAGACCGAGAAGAAGCAATTAGATGACGCCGGATGCAGCTGCAGCACGTGTTACATCATCCAGTGTAGTCACTGGCTTGTTTCAACCTTGATCCTCGACTATTCTAGCTTCATGATCCCGATTGCGAGAGGGGATAGTCATATGCACACTCGTCCCGGAAGTCTTTGCGGTTAGAATCAGAAGAATTCCTCTCAATACTGAAATGGAAGTCGCCTGTGGACCAAAAATCGTAGTGAATGGCCCCTCGGGGTCATATCGGGAAGATACCGACGCCTCGAAACTTTCTCACGGTTGACCTTGCGTCGAGATAATGCGGGTAATAAACAGTGTCACTCGTTACTCCGATAGACAGGAACGTCTAGATGAGAGCCAGTGTGTGGTCGGTTAATCTCGAGTATAAGGCATGGGAGAAGATTAGGTCGGTATTTATGCGGTTGGAATCCGAACGAAGATGCGGGTCCGGTCCGGTACGAGGCCGCGATGATAATCAGTCTTTCGAGAAAACCTCGTCTAGGGTAAAGCATCTGAATACGTAGGGAAGAAAGGGGTCTCGGTGTATTAGAAGAACGCACATGCCTGCACCGCTCGGACAAAAAGTATAAAAGAATCAAAAGGGGGCGAGGGCGAAACAAAGAGAGAACAGAGTTAAGAAAACGGGCCCAGGATCCAGGATCCAGGACCCAGACCCACACACATGCAGCGAGTGGCGGAGGCTGCAAACGGGTCCTATGTGATGCACCAGGGAATCTACCCCGAGATTCTAGAGACACACATGGAACCCGTATTAACGATAGGCCTGGGTCGGGTCGTTCAGCAGGTTTTTGGTTTAGGATGCGACTAGTTGGGTAACACGGACCCACATCTTCGCCAGATGGCCGCCACGCTGCACCCACAAACTCCCGCCGTTTTTCGACTCCCAATGAAACAGGAGGAAGAGGAAAATCTCCATTTTTCTGGCTTCTAGAACCAAAATTTCATACAATTTTTCACTAAAACAGTGAATTTCTTTTTTTTCCTATATAATCGTGGAATCATTTCTCCCTCTACTTTACTACACCACGCGGCGGCCTCTCGTCAGTCAAGTGTCACTCGCAGCCGGCAGAGGCGTCGTCGTAGTTTCAGTGCCCGTGGTGGGGAGGAATGGGGGGGGCAGATTCGGGGGATACAGGGGGGGGGAGGGGGGGGAATCTCGGGCGCGTGTGACTTGCTCGCGTGTGTCTCCAGTCCTCGACACTCAGTGCGTCGGAGACGGTCGTGCGGGGATGCAAGAATAAACCGTTGGACCTTAAAACCCTTAAACTTGTATCGTACCTATTTCGTATCCATAAGACAAGACATTCGGTCGTTATTATACTGAGTATAAATTAAATTCTTTTTTTTTTTACTCTTCTTTCGAATATAGTTTGAATGGTAAAATTGTAACGGCAGTTAGTTCGTCGCCACGACGGCTAAATACATTAGATTGTGACTTTGTTACATGATGATTACATGGATTTTTTTTTTCATTCAATAAATTGTGTTTCCGTATTTTGTATATTGCAGTGAATCGGTTATCTTTATTTTGTCATATTTTGAGAATATCGAATTCGAATGGTATTCATTGTATCGCAATCTTGAGAAGGAGAAGAAGAAACACGAGGATCCAGCTTGAAGAGAGAAGCCTTAACGGACTAGAAAAGAAACGGCGACTGCATCAGGACTCGTGCATCAGGAAGAACGCAGTTTTAATACAGTTCGTGTATGAAGAAATTGTATATATGTGAATATGGTAGAGATCCAGCAGCGAGGTATAGAGTTCCTACGTAGTATTCAGAAAGTAGGAACTTCATACCGTGCTCTTGGACTTGCCGAAAGCTCTTCGTAGTTGACAAAAAAAAAAAATACAAAAACAAAAAAAGAAAAAGAAAAATCAAAATCAAAAGGAACAAAAAGTGTCCAGGAGGAATTTGGAGCCGAATTTCATCGCAGTTGGTGAGTATTCAACAATTATTCGTGGCTCATCGGAATAACTCGCTGTTATTGAATTTCTTCTTTTTTGTTAACAAGAATCGTACTTTTTGTTAATTTTATTTTCTCGATATTTCTGCGTATTAGGTACTTTGGATATTCACAAACACAGACACACACACACAAGTGTGAGTGAGATTGCGGGGTACGTCAGTTGCTTTCGTAATTTGATATCAGCCGTTCGCGGTGAAGGCACAGCAAAGTACAACGCGGGTACGCGACGTTGAACTTTGATCCTACTTTTAAACGGCCACATAACGAAACTTCCTCCCATTTCAAACTGCGCGTTGCATCGACTAAGAACTTGACTTGTTTCATACATACGACCAGATGGGCGTAGCTCGGTTGTAGTTTTTTTTTTTTGCCTTTTTTTAGTAAATTTTGATCTTGGACACGTTGCCATTTTCACGTATAAAACGATTCGAAATCATCTAGATAATATATCGCATTGAAATTATTATTCTGCTTCTCAATGAACGAGTCCTAAGACTCTAGACTCATGGCGCGTAAGATGACGTTGTATATGGCTGTGGCCAGCGCCGCGCGATGGGGGAATAGGGTAGGGCACGCATCCCACCACGTACGCGTTTTAGATGCGTGCGCATACACGCTGCCCACGCATCGCGGTACCGAAGCGATATCTCGCGGTGCGTTCGCGGTACCCGCCCCCCTGTACGTAAAAGTCACGAACGTCACGATTCTTCGATTTTTGGGCTACCAATTAGAATCAAATGTTCATAATACAAAAAAATGTGTGCAATGAGTTACGGAAGTAACAACGATGCGGATGCAAAATAAAGTTTCCAAAAGACAAAAAAGATGGCAAAATAGAAAAGAAGATTATGTGTCAGATTTAGAATTTTGAAAAACTTTATTTCAAGCAAATTCAAATGAAAATGCGACATTTTCAATGCCTTCGGAGGCTTGCGTTACAGACAAGGGGTCTGTAGATCTTCTTCTTTTCTTTTGAACGTGCAATGAGAGAAGGAAGAATCATCGATTGATCGATGTATATTTATATTAGGCTGTATCGGTGGTTGGGGTCGATGTGTACCGATCGGTGTTTGTAAGTGGTGAGACGGGATTAGATTTGAGTCACCAAATCAGTACCGCTGTAAACGGCCATTTGTCACTCCGAAGATTAAATGGAAAGCCCAACTGCCTACGGTTATAGTCGGAACGTACATTTCACGGGGTGTAGAACGACGTATAGGCAGATTTACATACATATCTTCGACGTGTCACCGCACGCGTTAATACAGGGGTGGAATACGTATATGGCTCTATCTTATGTCGAACGGAATCGAAGAAAATTTATCATTTTTTATACGTCATTTGGATTCGTTGAATGAAAATAATCGTCAAATTTATAGTAAAGTGCATTTCATTCCACAAAATACAAAATTGTATATTAAAAAAAAAAAAATTCTATCAAGAATTGTGTTAATAATGCGGTAATTTGATCATTCAGTTGACTCGAAAGAATAATAAAATCGTTAAAAACCGCATTGAGTCGATTTTGTGAAATAAAAAATTTTCTCTTCTGTGATATCGTTGGAATTCTGTTTTATATTCTTCAAAATATTTGTATAAGTCGATTGCATAATTGGATTTACAGTGTTAATTTTTCTCGAAAAAAAAATTATCAGATAAAATTAAATTCCATGCATATGAGTATAAATGAAAATATCATGAAATTATATAGAAAGTACATATTTACGATTTTTCTGACACTTGAAACTAATAAAGGTAACGTTAAATAATTCATTAAACTCAGAGGAAAGAAAATATAATTTGATCGCAATAAAGAAAAAGGAACGTTTCTCCTGGGTTCGAATCCCAGAAACGATATGGGAAAGATTTTTTCTTTTACCAAGTATTTCAGGATTCCAGAATAAAAAGAACGTACGTAGTATCTCAGAATGAAGGTAACAAAAAAAAAAACATCTTTTCTCGAGGCGGAATATTTCTCTAATTACTATAAAGAGCGGTCTGCGGAATTCCCTTTGAGATATGTAATTTGTAAATCGGTGGCGACGTAAGTGCACAGGATGGGTAGCACGAGTGGCTGCTGGCCTAATGGGACAAGCGCGGTTCGTGAGTACGTAGAGATACGTACGTACGTACATACATCGGTTGCATACGTAGAACGCGAGGAAAGGAAAGAGATTATAATACGAGAGCGCAAGAGAAAGACAGAGAAAGAAAAGAGAAGAGAATACAGAGTCACCGGATGTACGTGTAACCAGAAATTATTCAGAGCTATAACTCAACGTTGCAGTTCTAGCTAAAATACCGTCGCTCTAACTCCGATGCACTGGGATGCATTTGTCCCCACATCTCGTCCCATTTCATTGGTAGTTCTGTTCGTATTCTCCCAATGTGTGCTAAGGGGGGGAAAATGATGGTTTGTTTGGACCTCACTCCCCGTAAAAAAACGTCACCCCCATCAAAAAATTTCGTGACCGTCCTTGCGAGTCTTCGCCCTGTTATAGTTCGAAACTCCCCACCCTACGAACACAGTCGGTTGTGTCGTAACGAAGTGACAGGAATCACATGCGGATCAGGGTGCATAAATTAGTTCCCGTTTTGGCCGCCATCATGTTACTCGGAACGATTAATACGTCATCCCCTCCTCGCTTCTCTTACCTCAGGATTTTCTTTTTTGCAATGGAAGAAGAATCTCTGAAACTCTTCAAGCTAGATTCAGGCATTCAAAACTTACGGTTTGAAGAAGAAAAATTCTTGAAGAGTGGATGAATTCTAATCTACACATCGTACGTTGGAACCGTTAGAATCTAATTATCATCGATCGTTATCGTTATAGTTTATCGCTAATGTGACCGCTACGTCCTGTTGTAACCGTAACTTGAAACGGAAAATTGGGAAATGAATAATCAAGCTTTTCCTTCGGTAGAGCCGGATCTGCTTTCCACGTTTTTCTTATTTCCTATAGTCGACTAGTTTTGTAACAGTTTAACGGAAAGAGGGACGAGCTCTAGCATAGCAAACCGCGTCTGTTATCTAATCGTCTAAAGCAAATAATTCCCTCGCAGATGTGTACTCTGGGCAAATATATCTGGCACTCTGGCACCTCTCGAGTCACTAAGCTGAGGAGAAATCTTTGAAACTAATGGAAAAAAAGAAAAAAACACAGTCAACGATGTGTAGAAGAATAAAGAAGAATTTTAATCCTCGATGAAAATGGATAGTAGAAAAATCAGTCAGTCTCGACTTTCGGAGGTTTTTTTATTTTTCTTTTCTCTCGACCAGCGCAATGCCAAGAGTTAATGGCCGCAGGGGTCCCCAGGTGGTCTCTGATAGTCGTATCGCCTCTCCATACACGCCCACTAACAGTCGCAGTGGCAGCGTCTGGCCCAGAGATAACGAGATACTTGAAACTTGTGACCTTTTATCAACCGGCACCCATTATTTCTTCAAATTTTATATCCACGTTAAATCGCGTGACTTATCGCCATTCGAGTACCTTTGGTCCCTAGAATCCGACGGCAGCGCCCTCGCCCTTCAAGTTCGTAAATTCCGCCGCTGCGGCGCTGCCTGTAATTTCCTCGAGGCCTGTGATAAGGCCCCCTGCGAGTGGATATCGGTGAGATAAGACGACGCAGAGAAAAATTCCTGGTCCCTTTGGTGAGGTCCTTGGATTTCTCTTGGAGTCGGTAATGTGAGACCGTTAAAACGCCGCGAGTATCGCAGTTGAAAAAGCCACTCGAAAGATCGTCGAGTAGGTACGAGTAAAAGTGGTAGAACTTATACTTCAGACATTAAATATAATATGTAAGGCTTTTGTAAAACTTTTTCAACAACTTTTCTCGCAGTATTTTATCCCACTTTTATCGAGTTTTCTGTATTTCGCAAAGGCTGTGAGATTCAAATTTTTAAATGAACTTATCAAGACTATCCCAAAGGCAGGTTTAGTTTCGAGTAGTGAGGATGCGATACGACGTCTACGCCCAACCGTTATGAACTGATAATGGACTTTCGTTAGCGACAAATTTCCACGAATTTGTTACAAAGAGGAAAAAAGTTTTCGAAATAGTCAAATTAGCCAGTCGAATACACCAGGACTTGAAGACAACGAAAATCTGTCATTCTACACACAAGGAATTGTTTTTACTCGGTTCAACGTGTCTCGACATATTTTTTGTTGTTGTTTTTTTTTTACAACTTTTGTTCGCACGCCAAAAACTCTGAAGAGTAAAATGGGATCGTTAATATATTTCAACGGCGTCTCCTTTGACTGTGTATCTTCATGCGAGAAAGAGAGAGAGAGAGCAGTGAAAAAAAAAAATGATGAAATAGAGGTTAATGGCGCGTGGTGTTGACGACAATTATTGAATCGAAAGGCACGGTCGCCTCTATATTCAACAGGAGGATGAAAAAAAAAATAAAAAAATTGTTATACCTCGATTTGAAATTTTCAAACGAAGAGACCGATTCATCGTCAATGTAAATCAATCCGAGTGTCGATGAACAAGATAAAAAAGAAAAAGAATGAATTGATTGTCTAATTTGATACGTATTTCTACACAGGTAATTCGTGCATGTATAAAATATGAACGTTTGTCTGTGGAATATATAAAACCAGTTTCATATCAGCTATCCCACAATTATATCATCGAGATATAATGTAATACCTCGGGAGGAAGGTGATTAATCAATGATTCAATCAAAAAATGAATATTTGATCAACGACACGTGAACTTACGTACCCACCTTCGATGCAGTCAAGTAATTGTTGTGTTGGTATAAATGCTGATAATAATTAAACTTTAAAATTGAATCAACTTCTCTGGGTGTATAATTTGAAATCAATTAATCACTACCGTTCGCCTACGATTCGCAAAATTTTCTTTTAGCATTTCTTTATCAATACTTACGATCGTACAGTCGATGTAATTTATCTGCAATATCTGATATTCACTCGATGCATAAATTATCTTAATTACACGAATAATTATAGCCGGTGTTAATTCGGTGCAAAAAATAAATAATGATGAATCGATACAACGAATCTTGACCTATCTGTGACATATTTCAATTTTCAAATTTAGTATCTAATGTCATGCGACACGTGGAGGTGGAGGGATTCGCCTGCTCGCCCGTGACTGATCCAGTTTATCCCTCTAGCCGGTGCGTGAGTCCGAGTAATTAGCGGTTTGTTAATTCAATGTAGTCGTAGATAACGTGTATCATGCCATATGCAAATTAACGCGGACGTCCGAAGCCGCGGAGATTAGATCTGAGAATTATTTTTCGTCAATCCGTTTTTTTTTCTACTTTCGAATGAATCGCGAACACGTCGATTTCTTATCACATCATCGATTATCGATCAAATTTATTCACGGAATTGATAAGTAATCGTCCGAGTGAAAATAACGGATACCTACAAGAATCACATTTCAATTTCGTAATATCGATCGGTTAGCTCGTTAAATTGCAATGTGAAATCGATAATTGGTGCAAAAAAAAATCGAAACTCTGTATAATTAGGAAGTGGATTATTTTCTCAGAATATTTTTCCAACTGTTATTCCCAACTATTTCCAACTCATATTTTTTCGTGCGGGTTCGATGACCCTTCAAAACCCTGTCCATTCTATAATTCAGCGACACTCCTGCATCGGACACATGGTCGGTGAATAAAAAAAAAGAGCAAAAAAAAAAAGAAACCGCAGGTCACGGGCGTTGCTTCAATTTCATGTATATGCGAAATTCTGCAGTACCATCGCCTTTTATTCATTCGCGATAAATAAATAAGAATCGAAGAGGTAGAACAAAAATTTGAAGAGAATTTCTCTTGTGTCCCCATAGGATTTTTAATTAGATCAATAAAGTGTATTTTGTGAAAATTTGAGAAACTCGAGATATTGAAGAGTGATGAGTTTTTTTTTGTCTACGATTTTGGATACTTACTTTTTGAGAATTTCTATATCGAGTGATGACGCGTGAAATTTTTTGCAATGTTATAATATGCGGTATTGGAGTCACGTTGGTACTGCCTTTTCGCAGGTGGTAGGTATACTTATGTCAGGGGTTATTCAACCTACGAATACAATGTCGTACCAAATTGATACCCCTCCGTTGCACACTGCACATATGCATTAAACTGGATTACACATAACGAAATCCATGAACCGCGTCAGAAACTCGAAAACCACAGGAGGATGAAAGTCAACTGAATATATTTAATGCACGAGGCGAGTTTGCTTCAGGAATCATTTTATGGTTAGAGAAAAAAAATTCGTACAGTTTTCGTTATCACGAAACCGATGGTTATCCATTTTTACATGCTTTTCATCCAAAGGATCACAAAAACCGGACCATTTGATATTGTGAATAAAATCTGGACTCATGAAGAATTTTTAGAAACATGTTTTCAGCTGAGAAGATGAAGAATGAAACTTCAATCTTCGTTTTGGTTTTGGAAAACCGAAAAGTCATCGTTAACAGATTCTTCAAAGATCGCTGGAAGGATCAAGAAAAAAGGATCCTCATGAATTTTATAATCTCTCATGTAATTTCTGTCAATAATAAAAACGACTTCACAAAGTTTCGAATTTTTATGATTCAAAATATCGATACAAAAAATCGATATTCCTTTACCTTCGAAAACAACTGAATAGACATTTTCAGGCTTTTCGAAATCGATATCGAATCTTTCATTCTCCTACTTTGAAACGAAAAAAAAACGTTTTTGAAGATTATTTCACTTTTTAAAATGATCCAATTTCTTTTCTCGAGGTCCTATCATTTTTCGCATGGAGCAATTTTGAAAAAATTCGATATCGAATCCTTTATTCTCCTAATTTAAAACGAAAAATTTTTTTTTCAAGATTATTCCACTTTTTAAAATGATCCAATTTCTTTTCTCGAGGTCCTATCATTTTTCGCATGGATCAATTTTGAAAAAATTCGATATCGAATCCTTTATTCTCCTAATTCGAAAAAAAAAATAAAAATTTCAAGATTATTCCACTTTTTAAAATCATCCAATTTCTTTTCTCGAGGTCCTATAATTTTTCGCATGGATCAATTTTGAACAAAAAAGTCTAAAGAAATTCCTAATTCCACTGCGGACCGTATCATGTATAATTGTCGAGCATTATATGGGGCGATTTGAGCGAAGTCGTGGGACGATTAGCCCGTCGTTTGATCCCCGGGTGGTTTTGAATGCTCTGAGGGTATTTAACCGGCATTATAAACGGATAAATGACTCGGTTCACGTAACAAAGAATTTCCGATGATCCCGCATGCAATCTTTTCCTCAGAGAGTCGATAGACCCAGGACTGAAGGAGATGCTGGATCATTCGATAGTAAAGAGACGCCGTAAAACCAAGCGCCGTTAAATCTCCTGTCATTTGCATCCCCTGCAGTCTATCTATTCGGCACACGGCAACCTCTTGTACGTCATTATGCAATAGTCGACGCACACAATTCGTATGGGCCTGTATAAATTCGCCCTCTTCAAATTTTCCAATTTAAAATCTCAAACCTTCTTTCATCCCCTTTCAAAAAAAAAAAAAAAAAA
>JAFFZH010010819.1:0-13624 GCA_018420115.1 Euura saliciscinereae | reverse complement strand
GAGTACCAAGTTTCATCCAAATCCAAATGTTTTTAGTTTTTTTGCAGGATATCGAATACGCCAAATGAAAATTTTGCAAAACTGACTTCAGATTCGTGATCAGCGATCGAAAAAACCATATGGTACCAAATTTCATTGAAATCCGTTGATTCGTTCTCAAGATATCGTCATTTTCGTTGTGTTTTTTCGAATTTTGTTATTTGAATAGTTCAAAAAGTACTAATCCGATCAAAGCCAAAATCTAATCAGTTCTAAGTTGAGAAAAGCCCCGTCGATTGAGCCCTATCTGATCAAAATCCGCGAACTCGTTCTCGAGATATCGCGCGGACAAAAATGTGGTCACATACACACACACACACACACACACACACATACACACACACACACATACACACACACATACACACACACATACACACACACACACACCCAGACGTCAAACTGAAAATAGTCGGAGGTGATTCTTTGGACCTCGAAATGTGGAGATTTAGTAAAAACTCGACTTTTCATTTTCGGGGTGATCACAATAACTTCCTTTTTTCTCTGAAAACAGAGAAACGGGAAGTTAAAAATGGGAAATCCTAAACGAAAACGGCGACATCGCGACTCAACACCGGATACCGAAAATGTGGAGAGCGATATTCGAAAACGGATTTACGTGATGGAACGAGAATTATGGAGACAGAGAGAAGAAACGTTCGCAGGCAGACGCAGTAAGTGAACAGGCGTTCAAGCAGGGCGGCCATAACTGCATCTCTCTGTCCCCAAACAACATTTCGATCCGATGCGAGAGGCTCAAGTGTGGGTTTTTGGTCCAACCAATCAACCATACAAAAGACTCAGTCGTTGTTAACCTTCGACTGTATTTACTTCCTCTCGTAAAACTTCATCACGTTCAGATGTAAACGTCAGCTGACAAGGGATCGCGCCCCAATAATCGGTTCAACCGAATTGGGAGCGTACCCCGACTGAAGATTTTGTTAAGGCAGTGATAAGGTCCTGGTCAGGTTTGCCCTACTGCCCGATCAGGCTCACATCAGGTAAAGTGATCAGGCCCACATCAGGTAGAGTGATCAGGCCCTGACCTCGTTTGTAACGCAGCGTTCCACAAGAGCCTGATCAGGCACCCTGCTCCGGCCGCCGTCAAGGTTATCGATCAGGAACGGATCAGGCCGCCTGATCCGGGTGTCAGTCAGGCCCACATTAGATTTACTGATCAGGCTTTCTGGTCAAGCCCTGATTATATTCGTGAATCTGTGTGTTAATTATTAAACAATAAAAATATAATTACAAAATAAAAATTTTGTGTTTTGAGTAAGCTGAACCACTCATACTCGACCCCATACCGACGTTAGAACGCAATTTTACTTCAGAAAAACTTCGCATTATTTTGACCTAGCCGGGTTTCGATCCAGGACCTATCGCTCGCTCGCATTACTAATCGCACGCCCTACCTATTACGCCAAACTACTTATTGGATATTAGGAAAACGTTGACCTATTAATAATAAGAGCTTGTAACATGGATTATCCTGTGTGGTACCAGCGGGTTGAAAGCGTACCAAAGGGGTGTATATTATGGATGAATGTTACACTTGGCGTAAAACGCGTAATGAAGAATGCCTGTTAGCAACCTGACCAGGGTTCTAGCAGGCACGCCTCAATAAGGGCCGTGTCAGACTAAACGGACCAGGGGTTCAACACACCTCGGTGAGGGATGCTTGGGGTCAACTTGACAACGGTTCTAATACACGTTTCACTTGACACGGTTCTAAGACATCTAGAAATCATGTTCGTATCAGGCTGAACTGACTGTGGGCCCAACAGGCACACCTTAGTAAGGTATGCCTGAGGCCGACCTGACCAGGGTTTCAACAGGCACGCCTCAATGAGGCCCGTATCAGGCTGCACTGGCCCGGGGCTCAACAGGCACACCTCAGTAACGGATGCCTCAGGCCAACCTGACCAGGGTTCTAGCAGGCACACCTCAATAAGGTCCGTATCAGGCTAAACTGACCGGGGGCCCAACAGGCACGCCTTAGGATGCCTGAGGCCAACCTGACCACGGTTCTAGCAGGCACGCCTCAATAAGGGCCGTATCAGGCTAAACGGACCAGGGGCCCAACAGGTACACCTTAGTAACAAATTCCAGAGCTTGCCCCGATCAGGGGTCCAACAGACTCGCTTCACTGAGGTAAACCTGATGCTCACCTGATCAAGACCTTATCAGCTATACCGTAATGTGGCCAACCTGATTTCAACCTGATCGGGGCACGGTCGGACGACAGGCTAGCCTGATTAAATTTCCAGTCGGGACATAACCTCAACGGATCCGCCTCAATAATCGGTTCAACCGAATTGGCAGCATACATAACCTCAACGGGTCGCATCTCAATAATCCGTTCAACCGAATTGGGAGCATACATAACCTCAACGGATCACATCTTAATAATCAGTTCAACCGAATTGGGAGCATACATAACCTCAACGGATTGTACAACAGATTAGAATGTAATTTTAATTTGATTCATAACAAGTGATGATAGGCGACAGTCACGGAGGCCATCGTCCCACCAGTCCAGATCTAGATCTCGAAGCAGATCTTACAGGAGGTACGACTACTCTTACAGCGAGGAGGAAAACGACAGACCTCATTATAGGGAGGACAGACGCTATCGACGTAGCCGTGACTACAGCCAAGAACGCAGTCGTTCAGCTGCGTGTCATCCAGCTGTAATTGAGGAATAATAGTTGACAAGCTTGGGGAATCAATCAGAAAACCCTGCACCCCACGAAGGTGGTATTCCTCTCCCCATCGAGGCTGTTGCTCCGCAGACCAACCTGCCGCTTCCAATAGAGGTAGCGGAGGAAGGTGAGACGATCAATGTACCGAACAATGAGTCTGTTGAAAGAAGTCAAGAACTGGACCAAGAAGTCCTAGAAATATTTGGCGCGCGTCGCATACCGGATCGTGTGCTCGCACCAGCAATCAACAATCACCTGGCGGTTATATGGGAAGATATTATTGAAAATGGTCTTCCTTCGGAAGAAAGGAAAATGGGGTTGAAAAACTTTCCTCCACCCGAAAATTGTGTTTTGATGTATGTTTCAAAACTGAATTTGGAGGTCAAGGCAGCATTGGATAACACAATTCGGAACAGAGATGAACGGATTATCGAAAAACAACAAAAGATATCAACTTCACTTGCTGGTGTGGCAAGAACCATTCAGATAGTATTGGAATCGAACCATCCGAACAACAAACTATATTTAGAACCACTCAATGGCGTTGCAAAACTACTCGCCGATCTGCAACATGATGAAACATCCATCTGTAAAAGTCTTATCCTACAAAAATCAAGGTATCGTTCAAGGACACAAAAGACTCACCAACCGACCAGTGGCTGTTCGAGAACGATCTGCCTGAAAGATTGAGGGCTGCCAAGGCCTTGCAACAATCCACGAATGACTTGAAGCAGGTGGCAAAACCACGATCTGAACAAGACAAAGCACCAAAAAAACTTCAAGAGCCCGTCTCACCGAACCCAGTACAGACCCAGCACAAACTGGAGGGGGGGGCGGGCAAAGATAGTCGTACCATCAGTGGCGCAGTCAAGGGCAGAAGCCGGCCCATCGAGGCAGGTACTATCACCAGAAACAGGCTCAGTCGAACGCGAAGACGAGAAAGTAGATGTGAGTATCTTCGCTGGAAGGTTGGCTCTTTTTAAACAGAGTTGGCTTAGTTTGACGTCAGACAAAACAATCCTGAGTTGGGTCACAGGGTATAAAATACCTTTCACGGCTCAAATCAAACAACTGATACCACCCAGTGAACCCCACTGGTCCTATCAAGAAAGAATACTGATCCAAGAGCAAATTAATATTTTAGTGAGTAAGAGGGCGATAGAAATTTGCCAGCCAGAGATCAATCAGTTCATTTCAAAAATATTTCTGGTACCAAAACCTGATGGATCATTTCGTCTCATTCTAAATCTCAAATAATTAAACGAGTTATAGGAACTGAATTAATCTCAAGGATGCATATCACTTGATCAGAATCGCTAAAATAGACAGAGAATATCTAAGATTCTTCTTCAATGACATTTTATAATAATTCACTTGTCTACCTTTCGAACTCAATACAGCTCCATACACTTTTACAAAGATGATGAAACCAGTCATTGTTACTCTCAGAAAACAAGATTATTTATCAGTCATACATATACCTAAATGATATATTAATACTGGGAGACTCATATGAGAAAAGCTTGAAGAATATTCAGGAAAGTTGTCGATTATTAGAGAGTTTAGGTTTCATCATCAATAAACGAGAAAGCCAGCTGACTTCCTCTTCAAGGTGAAGGCTCCAATGAGACGTTTCTTAATAAACCATAATGTCCATATAAATGTAAAATTGTAATTGAACAAAATACGATACGATATGATAAGAGATCACGTACTATAGTGCTGTACACTATAGAAAATATAGCAGAGCCCGACAGTATAATATAGGAGCAAGATATATAGCACAATGAGAAATTAGAATCAAAACAACACACATACTTAGGTGCGGTGTGCGTCAAGATACACGCATACTGTAAGAGGTTAGGTTCGCTGACCAGCTCTCGAAGGGCTAGGAGACTCACGTTATTGCGAATATTAGATATTGAATTAATGAATATAAACCATAGAAATAATAGAATTGTAATAATGAAAATTAATGGAAAATAATATTGAATGCTATGAAAAAACATAAAGTGTAAGATGATGAAGAAATTATAAAATAAACGAGTATTTGGAATGGAAGAAGTTCGGCGAAACGCCGTGGCGTGGACACAGCGGCGCTGTGTACACACCACGGTATGACGTCACAGAACAACGAGACGCGGGCGCTCCATGGTCCGCGTCGAGCATATAAAAGGGCGTACGCACAGTCGTACGCTCTCTCGATCAGCAGTCAGGAAGGCGGGTAGTACCAACCCTCTCCGAGGTACCGGTAAAACCCAATCTCCAAATAGAGCCAAGACTCATTAATAAATTCAAGACTTCAAATCAATTTGATTCAAAATCATATACTGGAAGGCAGGCATTACCTACCCTTTCAGAGGTTCCCGTGAAACCTAATATCCAAAATATGAAGATATAAAATAAATCCAATTTTTAGAATCATTTCAAATCACTGTAAATAACACTTCACTTCCAAATTTTATACTAAACCTAAAACTGCTTTGTTTGCTTCTACCTGCTTCATCCCAACCTTACCTATTCCAATGAGTAACTATCTACGGGTCTAAGCACCAATCCGGTGGTTACTCGTTACTCATCCTTGCATCACAATTAATAAATTACGGAGCAAATAGGTAATGGATTCGACACCTGCTTCACTAGCCCTTATGTAAACTCAAAGAATTAAATTATACATACAAAAGTATTGTTACAGTGTAGATTTCTGGGGTTCATTTTTGACTCTGTTAAGATGACTATCGAGCTACCAGAAGACAAGAAGGTAGTATAATTTAAGAAAATTGACGAATTTAGCAAGACAACCAGATGTACCATCCGCCAATTCGAAGGACTAATAGGTTCCCTGGGATCCTGCTGTGAAACGCTGAAATATGGTTGGGTTCACATGAAAAACTTTGAAAGACAAAAGTTTTTCGCACTCAGAGAGAGTAGCGGTAATTTCGAAGCGCGTATGTTACTCTCAGAAGATTTACAAACAGATTAATGAGGCAATATGTTCAATCAGGAATTTCAGACCAAGTATTAAAATCTTTCCAGATGCTTCGTGCTCTGGCTGGGGGGCATATTGTCGGAACCAACGGACACATGGCCATTGGAACAAGGAGGAACAAACTTTTCACATGAGACAGAATATTTATTATCAAGATTAGCCTTCCACCAAATAAGTCACACATTGTACTTTGTACGTTGCACGTTGTACTTTGCTCGAGTCCACAGATGCGCATCTGGAGTTGAATCATTTACGTCAATCATTCGAGTCGATTCAATCGTCTGATTATTCGACGGTTCCACCTAACCTCAAAACGCTTGGGTCATACCTGATTTGGTTATGTAAAGAATCGTATGCAATAAGGGGGAAACAGATATTTCGCCTTGCGTATTTACAATATTCATCTTCGGCTCGTATACGTGCTCGTCTACGAACGCTCGGCCAGAAGAGACAGTTCGCCTCCTTGTTGCACAATACACTATTTTCAACTCACCGTTTCTCTGTTTTCAGAGGCGAAAGGAAGTTATTATAATCACCCCGAAAATAACAAGATGAGTTTTCACTCAATCTCCACGTTTCGAGGTTCAAAGAATCACCCCCGACTATTTTGAGTTTGACGTCGGGGTCTGTGTAAGTATGTGTGCATGTGTCCAAATTTTTGTCCGCACGATATCTCGGGAACTAATGCGCAGAAATCGGTAACAATGACAACTCCAGGGACATCTTGGTTACATATTATCAATTGTTTTGGAACTTGCAAGTATGGTTTAACAGAATTGAAATAGTATATTGTGTGATAAGTGCGGAAAGAAGGCGATATCCGATGAGTGTGAAGTTTGCAACACGAGCGAAGGCGAGCAGCCAGCATTCATACGAGTCTAGTGTCGTTCACTCACGAGCCGCAGGCGAGTGCGGGATGACACGAGACGAGTGTGAATGCTGTGCGAGCCGAGCGAGTGATTCAAACTTCACACGAGGCAGATGTCGCCTATCCGCACTTATCGCACACCATATTTTTTATAACTCCTGCGGGAAAGCTTGATTTGAGATGCAGACGAATAATATCTGACAGCTGAGCAAATGGCCGACCATAACCAACCCGAAGTTAGGCGATAATCTAGGTTGACACATCGCTGCCGCCTGGGGGCGCCACGTCGCGGACGCTTGGACGTCGCCACCGACCGATGGCGCTACTGAACGACTGACTTATTTCAAAGTGCGCGTGCGTGATAGTGAAGAAACGTAGATTGCTTGAAGTGCGCATGCCTGTTAGTGAAATATTGACGATAATGCACGATGTGCGCATGCCTGTTAGTGAAATAATGACGATAATGCACGATGTGCGCCTGCGCGATAGTGAAGAAATATTACGTGTTTTCACTCATCTGAAAAGGGGCCCTTTCCAAACCAGACACAGGCATCGAAAATCAAGCTTTCCACGCAGGTGTTATAAAACTATTTTTCTGATCAAATATTTGTTGAACCTACAAATATGTATGAACTAATAGTAATATTTACGATGAAACTTCGTTTTTTCTTTCTTTGACCTTATCGCAGATATGTTTCGTTTCGTTTTTTTGGTGTCACAGGTCAATAAAAAAACATCCTTCAATTGACGTTTTGGCCCATGAAGAGAGCCCTCTTCAGAACTAAAAGTCGACTATAAAATAAAAACAGCAATAAAAATCGGAGGCAGCAGCCAATCGAACCGTTATTTTCCTTGGCTTCACTCAAACCCGCAGACGGCACAATCAATGGGCCAAAATGACTAGTACAACGGGACATACATGTGTATATATCTCACGGACTTGATATACACTTTTATGAATTATTATTGTTATGTGAGTATCTTCTGTTGTATATTTGTTATTGTTGGATTGTTGTAAATGTATTAATAAATAATTTTAGTTCTGAAGAGGGTTCTCTTCATGGGCCGAAACGTCAATTGAAGGAGGTTTTTTTATTGACCTGTGACACCAAAAAAACGTAACAGTAATATTTACACCATCGACAATTTGTGATACTCCGAAATTCTGTCATTCAAATTATTCGATTGATTATTATATGGTGAGCAATAAATTCCTCACGCTGAATCTCTCATTTTCATTCGTCAATTAGGTAATGTGACTCATTTTCCCTTTTTTTCTAAAAATTTGAAATTTATTTCCGACTTATTGTCAACTGTTCCATACACCATTCTGTGTTTGAAATATTGATAATTTGTTGAGATTGTCACAATAATTTGATAGAAATTATGATTTTGTAATAATGATAAATTCATAAGGAAGTGATCGAAATTCGTTCGTGAATTATTATTCATGTGAGGCGGAGGAGGCCATCTTGGATGTGAATCGGTAAGGAGCCCCGAAGATTGGAGTGAAGTTTTTGTTGTGTGAAAAGAGTCAGAGGGGAACAGGAGAGAAGACAAGCAACCCAGCGGAAGAGGAAACGGCGGGAAAGGGATAGGAGAGAAAGAAGCAAACGGGTAAAGCGAGAAGCAGAGAGAGGAACAGGAGGTAAAAACACAAGGCGACAGAGGTTAGGGACACGCTCGTAGACAAGGGGATCCCGGAGCTGGAGGGAGAAGAGGGAGAGGTAGCAAGCGAGAAACCTGGCGGAGAGACGGTGCAACGACAGCGAGGAAAATAAACTCAACCGGTAAGGAAGGAAAAGATTAGTCGGAGCGCACGAGCAAGATGAGTGAGGTGTCGGAAGACGCAGAGACTATCTGGAGGTGGGGTAAAGAAATCTTAAGAGGCCTAGAACAGTTCGGCGCGAAGCAAAAGAAGAACGGGAAGAAGACAGGAGTGGGGAGCGGCGATGACAGAGATGAGGAATATATCGAGGGCGAAAAAACAGAAAGGGACGGAGAGAGAGAGAGGGACGCTAAGGAGGCCGAGGGGTCGACCCCCTCCGAAGGCGTCACGTACTCGAGTATAGTAGCTAAGGGAGGCATGAGGAGTAGGTCATGGGCAGATGAAGTCAACAGGACCGAAGCAAGCTAGAGAGAAAAAAGAGAAAAAGAAGGAGAAAAGAGGGTGGAAGAGCACGCAAGATCCAAGATGGCTGAGAAAGGGGATAAGGTGGGAGACGAAACGTGGCAGTGGGAGATGAGGGAAAGAAGAATAAGCGCCAGAAACCTGGTAATCAGAGGAATGGAAGCGAAAAAAGAGGAAGCGGAAGAGAGAGTGGGAAGGCGGCAAGAAAAAGAGCTGGGAAAGAAGGCAGAGGTGGAACGGACATGGAGAACGAAAGACAAGCTGGTGTTCGTGCGACTAAAAAGAATAGAAGACGCCAAAGGAATAGTGAAGCGTAAAGAAGAAATATGGGAGCGGTGGGAAATGTGGATAGAAAAGGACCGCACATTCAGAGAGAGAGGTCCAGGTGGACAGTATGTAATCGGGCAGAGATAGCGAGACGTGGTGGAAAGAAGGTCATAGAGGAGGAAGAAAAAGTGAGCATAGACGGAACCTGGTGGATTTGGAAAGAGGAGACGGGGGAATGGCACACGGAAGAGACACAAGGGGAGAACGATAAAGGAGGACTCGAAGATAAGAGGGAGGCAAGAGGGAAACAAGACAAGAGTGAGGACCTGATGCGCGGAGGAATAATAAAAACCCGGGAGGAGTTGGCAAGGTGGAGAGAGGACCTGGAAAGAAGAAAGGACGAGATAAGGAAGGAAGAGGAACGGATAGCAGCAGAAGAAGAGAGAGTGAGTCTAGTTACAACAACAGCCGAGAACTCACGGAGACTAATGGACCAGGGTGCGGCGAAGAGAGGTAAATCAGTGGAGGAGAACGACGATAAAATCGAAGAGGAGAAAGGCGAGACGGCAGGGGAGAAAGACAGGAAAACAGAGGAGAAAGAAAAGGAAGCAGGGAAGAGCAAGGGCAGAAGACAGGGAGAAGAAATGAGCAGCGAACGGGAGATAAACGAGAGAGAGCCAGCGAAGAAAGGAGGACAGACGTGAGGAAGTGGAGAAAGGACCTGGAACGAAGGAAAGCTGAACTGAGGGAAGAGGAAGAAGAACTGGAAGAAGCAGAGAGGAAGATCCTAGCCACAAAGAGTGAGGGGGTCGGGGGGGGGGGGGGGGGGGGGGGGGGGCACGGGTGATAGGGAAAGTGGAGAGAAATGAAGTATGGAATGAAGTAAAGTAGGGTACTAGATAAGGATGAATATAGAATTGATAGATTAGTATGAATGAGGCATGGAATGAAGTAAATGTAAATATAATTATTAGTTTAATAGATTAGAAATAGGATTAAGGAGAAATGTAAAATGTAATGGGAGACAGGCTGACGCCGAAAGGCAAGCCTTAGAGAAATAAATACAAATACATATATATTCATGTGAGGCAATTTTTAATCTCTGAGCAAATTAAGAAATGAAAAATGAAAGTAATTTTTTGTCGATTTCTGTTTCAATGTACTTGGCGCGAGACTGTATGGTGTCTTTGGATCTTGCAAATGGGGACATTCGAACATAGAAACATACGTAAATGTATATCTGAGAAAAATGACTTTGTTATTGTTGAGTATGGTCTACGGCAGGGGTTGGCATCGGATGCTTTGGCAGCAGTCGTGTCGCAGACGCAGGTATACGAGTGCATAGAACCTAATAGGATTCACTTACAAGGGATTAAAACCTGACCGCCGGAGACCTTACCTGGGACCGATCGGGTCGCGTAGAACAATAGATGCTCTGAATTTATTCCTACATTTCAGGAAAATAAATATAATAGCCTTCGATGCTCAAAGAATGATGCACGTGTTCGCGTTATTGAGTGACCTTTCTTGGGCCCAGGTAACAAGCTTAACGTCGACCCAATTACCAGTGCGTCTATTGTTCAAAATATATGCACTGCTAATTGGGTTCGTGCCGAACCCTGATCTGCGGCTACATACGTGGAAGTAAACAAATTATGTGCAATATGGAGTGCAAATCGTCATCCGCTTCTTTCCTAGTATAATAATGCATAACTGGCAAAGTAGCCTGAAGAAATGTTTTATCCCACACAAAAATTTGCATAAGCGTATTCAAATATACTGAAATCTCCCCACAATTAGTGTATTCAATTCGAATTGTCTACTCTTCTGTAGTCATAGCAGGTGAATTACCACTTCGGTAGAAGTTAAACACAGAAACAATAAGGATTAGCTTCGAGTATTTTCTTCCGTCAACACAACAATTAGGAGCATGCTCCAGTCAGTCTTTACCAGAAGAGTTCCGTATTTAAAAAATAATGAAGCCTAATATGAACGGGGGGGGGTTAATGGGTTCCTTAGAAGATTTGTATTAAATTGGTAGCTGCATGAACGTGTATCTCACCAAAATCGAGTAAAATAAGACTTTTTTGTGTCGCGAAGCGTGGGACCGTCACTTGTTTTCACTGATATCACCGACTACGCATCACAAGAGTGGAAACGAAGTAGTGAGCGACCTCATAAATATAATTTCACTCACATATATCGCAAAACTTGTTCATTTCACTCAACGATAAAGACGTAAAATTGTTGCAAAAAGACTGTAATTGTCGGTATAAAGCAGTGGCCGCGGCCATGATGGGTCGTTCGTGTTGGGTGTTGGGCCCAGCAGCGCTCCTTTGTGACGCGCAGGCGCAACGGGAACGAAACTGTAATATAATGTGAGTTGTTGCCAACCTTCGTCTCGTGGTCCTGCGTTTCACGAAGAGGTCGCTCACTACTTCGTTTCCACCCTTCTGATGCGTAGTCGGTGATATCAGTGAAAACAAGTGACAGTCCCACGCTTCGCGACACAAAAAGTCTTATTTTACTCATTATTTTTCAAATACGGAACTCTTCTGGTAAAGACTGACTGGAGCATGCTCTCAAATAAAGAAATCAGATAACGTCAAATCTGGTTTATCGTGAATTTAGAATCAATTTTGAGTCTTCATTTCTCCTAAATATATTTTTTGCAGATGAAATTGAGAACCGTTTATTATTGAGTCTTTGCACTTTCATCAATGGGTAGGGGGAAAAAGTTATTTTCCCAGTTTGTCAATACTTATTTGAATAAGATTATGGGATTGCAAATAATAATAATAGGTCTCGTTAATTGGTCGACAAATTATCGAGTGATTAGTTTACTTGGAGAGAGCTGTGATTTTAGTATAGGTATAATGCCACAGCAGCCCTGTTCGACGGTATTTGTCGGTGGATGTACGAGCTCGAACCATTCGAAAACCCTGAAGTCGGCTCGAGTGCGTCAGCCTGCTCTAGTCTAGCCGCGGGGCGAGACCATAAATTTTCATATCACCGTTAATAACGGAAAATCGCCAGGTATCCGTCGCGCGGCATGATCCAAGTGCCATTAATTATTATTAATTGCTTTTACTGGCCATCATACTTATCTCCGCATACAAAGCACTTTCGTACCCGTACACACAAGCACAGGATATCTGCTGCAGGTGCGGTCAACTATGATAGAAATATCAGTGAATCAGTATTTCGATACACGAAAAAAAATGGCAATTGGTAGAATCGGGATTAATCTGTGACCAATAGAAGTTTGAAAACCGTAGACATCAATTTCCTATTTTACACTCGTAATGAAAACTTCGGCTTCGATCGAGATATATATTATATGGAGGTATAACTGAATGAAAATAGGCAACGGTATAATGTATTTTGTGACGCATCATGTCACTGATATATTACGAACATAAATGTGTAGTAGCATTGATTATATGATTGGAACATTTATTTTTATTCCGGTAAACAAGCATTTATATTCGACTGTTAGAGATAGCTCGGAGTAAATTGTAGGGGAGACCGGTGTCGGTTGTAACAATCTTTGTAAATTTGTTTTGTTTTTCCGAGCAAGTTCGTTGATCTTCACTCTCGCTGGTGCTATGTTTTTTCAGTTCGAAAACAACTTCAAAATTAGCAATAAAAATCAAAGTTGGGCATTGCTACACATGTTACAATTGACACCTTACCGGTGTCGATTGTAACAGCTTAAGAGCATGCTGGAGCCAGGAAAAACTGTTATTATTAATAAATATATTAATATTCTTTACCCACCGTACCCGGGTTTCACTTGTTTCCACTGATATCAAAACCTACGAGTCACGAATGCGAAAAAGAATTAGTTAGCGGTATTCTGTATTGAATTCCGAAGATTTATATTGCAAAACTTCTTTATTTCATGCACGAATAGAGAAATTCTATTGTATTCTGCATAAAATGATAATTGTCGATGTCAACTCGTGGTCGCGGCCATATTGGGCGTTTATCATTTTATGCAGAATACAATAGAATTTCTCTATTAGTGCATGAAATAAAGAAGTTTTGCAATATAAATCTTCGGAATTCAATATAGAATACCGCTAACTAATTCTTTTTCGCGTTCGTGACGCGTAGGCTTTGATATCAGTGAAAACAAGTGAAAACTGGGTACGGTGGGTAAAGCCTGACTCCAGCATGCTCTTAAGTGTCAATTGTAACACGGTAGCGATATGACATAATTGTATAGAAAATATTTATTTACTCCCTCAAAACTGGTTTCAAAGGTCTTCAGTAAACTAATACATTGATATTTAGTATTTTTTGTCACACTAGATTCACGCGCTCTTTTTGATTATTTTGTTTTTTATTTTTGAGAATTATTTATTCAATTATGTCAGACACATAGTTTTCTTAAACGAAATTAAACGTTCAATACATAATATAAATCAATAAATCAAGAGACTCGGTAGAGTCTCGCGCCAAGTACATTAAAAAAAAAAAAATTTTAAACGCCGCGCGTAGACTCACCGAGTCTATTTACCCGAACGGGAGCTATTCGCAGTGGTGGGGGTAATCAGAATCTCAGTTTTCTTCAATCTTACGATATCCATGGGTCTCGAAATATTATTGTTAGAATATCG
>JAFFZH010010818.1:0-10594 GCA_018420115.1 Euura saliciscinereae | reverse complement strand
ATTGGAAAAAATTATCTCAACCCCTGAAAGTATTAATATACAACAACGATTAAAAGATGATTCACACACCAAATTGTGCGTGATTCAGTCGCGTAGGTCCGAAAAATTTGTAAGGTGTACGTCGTGAAATTGCCTGATTCATTACTGCGCCTGCCAACTTGGAAACCCGTATACACCAAGATGGAGGCTCCTACGACAAAAATGGTTGAAACCTTTTTAGGCACGATCGTTAAAAACGGAGTGCCTTATACATTCGCCATCGCTAAAAACGTCGGATCGAGAAAAAATTCTGAAATCATGTAGGGAGCACGTTTTGGCACCTGGGTAGTCGTTTTCGAGCATTTTCAAGAGTGGTGTATGTGACCCCCCCATTTCTTGTAAACACGGTTTCAGCCAAACCGCTAAACCGATTCTGATGAAATTTGCACTGGATACTGTTTTCAGCCTGCAGATGTGCAATTTTGTTTGTGTACTTGATCCGACTTCCGGTTCAGAAATTGCGATTGCTAACTTTGTCAATATTGAAGATACAACAGCGAGCTTTGGAATACAGTCTTCTGATCATGAATCTAAATTTTGGAAATTTTTGAGGATTTTTCCGGCTCCTGCGTCTCGGTGTCAAATCGTTGAAGTTGCTTGTAAACACGAGCTTAGCCAAACCGCTGAACCTATCCCGGTGAAATTTGCAGAGGATACTTTTTTTACCCCGAAGATGTGCAAATTTCTTTTTAGACCGGATCCGATTCCGGTTCAGAAATGGCGATTACTATCTTTGTCAATTTTGAAGACACAATAGCGAGCTTTAGAATTCAGCCTTCTAATCACGAATCAAAATTTTGAAATTTTTGGGGGATTTGAACACTATTTCAAAACAAACCACTGTGCGATCGTGCCTTACGCAAAAAAGCGATGAGCTTTTTGGCTAAAACCGGCTAGTTTGTTCTAAATTAGGAGGCGCATCTTTTCGTTTCCACAATTTTTTTCGTACAACGTACCACGGATGAGATAAATGCGATAATCCATTTCCGCGGGGGTAATCCGCCTCCAAGGGTGGAAAGGGGGGGGGGGCGGGGGGCGGTGGAGATGGCCTTACCTCTGGTCTTGTGCAGGGGGTCTTGTGTACCATCATACCAAATTTCATACTTCCATCACAAAATGCAAGGTGACATTAGTGTGCTAGACCAGGCAATAGAGATTTTTTCGTGACAAAAATCCTGCAAAGAAACCGATGGTTCCAGGCTACGTAGGGCGGTGCGTGGATACATGGTGATATGTTTTCGACTCGCAAGATAATGAACTCGAGTAGAGTGCATTACACTTTCATCGTATACGTCTACATGATAACAATAGTAAAATATTTCCAACTTCCTGCCCCTCAGTTGACTGTCTCTTTGGATTACTGTCCAGGGTCTGCGTGGTAACCACTTTTGATATTCTTACCACTTCGGTCCCCAAGTTTTCTGCAGATTAAATTTTGCATGAAATGACAGTCATTCGAAACGACGGAAGGAATTAGCCGCCCTGCATATGAGTATAGAGACAGACGATTTTTTCTACTCCTTCATCTTCTTTGTGAAAAAAGAGGCAACTTAACTTGCGAACTGACTCAATTGAAAGCATCATCACGGCGCCGAAGACGTGTTTCTGTATAATGTAACATTTTTTTTTTCACAAACAATTAACCTTCAGACTTGTAACTATACAGACTGACTACTCCATACACAAGTTTCCTATGCGAGGCAGCGGTCTCCAAAGTGCCTATAGTCTCAAATTCACAAGGTCAACTTCCAACTTTAAAATAGTGCTGCAGGAAGCAAGATCGTGTTATCTTCTCTTGCAGATATTAAAATTTTGTAGCCTGAAACATTCTCTTAGACACGTTTCATTTGTCTTGAATTATTCAACGCTAAAAGAACAAGATGTCTAATATAGGAACTCTAGTCTTCAAGAGCTCAACCAATTAAAAGATCTTTAATAAATTGCTCAAAGTGTATCCGATGTGTTTTGTCATCCAAGTGGATTTAGATCAAGTTCAGCAATTTGTCACATTCGGACGTGTTTATTTTCCATATCACGTCGTTCGACAATTCCAGGACTTGATCTATCCGAATAAATGCCTCAAACGTTATAAAGAATCTACCGGATCACGTTTTTTGTGAGGAAAAAAAGTTTTTACCTTACCGCTTACCACTGCCACGGTCAAGTGCCACGGCAAAGAGATGCCTGAGATAATGCATCGCGCGATGCACGCATTCCTCTTCACGTGCAAACGTTGCAGTTGGATGCAGTAAGCCTTTGGAAACGTGGACGAAGATGACAAGGCAATTTCTATCAAGAGATAGCGAATACCAGTTATCCGCGGAGTTGAGACGAAACATGTAATCAAAGTAATTGCCCTTCTATCTAATCATGCGTATTAGTTATTACGTAACGCCGGAGTCAGCGTTTCCCATCCCCGCCTTGGACTGGAAATCCTATTAGTCCAGCAGCCACCGCCTGATTTTTCGAGTGATTAATAACAGGCTGGATCTCCGTGAGTAGGTTCGGTTCGACGAGACGCCCAAGTTTTCCCTCTGTGAAAATTCTCGATAGAGGTAGCTAATGAAGTGCGCAGGTGTGAAACATGTCGATTCGGTGGGGTGTCGAAATTGACGGACTAACAGTTACTTTTTTATTTTTATTTTAAGATAATTGGATAATACACTCGGGAAAACAATTGTCCTACAAAATGGATGGTTCGACTGGAGCGTCCTCCACTCCGAATATGTCCAAATAACGAGGTCATAAAAATTATTAATAACCGGCCGATTTTTTTTATGCAGCTTAGTAAATACTTGTAGAATGAAATGGCTAAATAGTCCTACAAATTTAGTGGCACGTTTTCCCAGTCCTACGCTCGGAAGTTGTCGATACCACGGTAACACTTTTTTCATTAATAACCGTAGGACAAATATAACACATGTTAAGTTAGTGCATTCTTTGCCCAAATCAAACAGTGTCCTACCAAAAAATGGGTATGTATTGCTAGTCCTACAAGAATACTGAAAATAACATTAGCGTGAAACCTCTTTTATACGACTCGCACTTGTACGTTTTACTCGCTTATGCGTAACATTTCTTTGGTCCGGGCAGTATATTTGCAATACTAAAGTATTTCACTTCAACGTAATTCGCACTTGTACGTATTTTTTGTCATACCCCTTGAAAATCGTATGAAGGAGGTTTCACTGTAATTATACAGACCACCTTTAACATTAGAAGTCAATTCTCCGAGAGATGCAGATTCTTCCAACGAATCTCATTTCAGCGGTAACTTTGAAATTCGTTTCTCGATCTACTCTCACCAACGACTTATACTGGTGAATTAATTCAATTTTCTATCACACATGCATTGAAAACTCGTGTTTTTTGCCCTCCTTAACGGGATGGAAGTCACAGTTTTTTGACCGGGGTCATAAACCGGGATAAAAACTTGTCAAGAGGGATAACAACCTTGACAGGAGGGAAAAAAACTCTCGTAACCATAGTAACGATGAAATAAACTAAGAAAGTGCTGCCCCCAGTGGAGAACACCGTTCTCGTGGTTCTGCCCTCGAATTGCAACTCGTTCTGCAAAATCGGCGCTCGACAAAAACGCCTGCTTCTCCCCCATGGTGCATAATATACTATTATGAAGTGCACATCATGTGTCTAATGGCGTAAGGTCGTAAGCGCCAAGAATGCGATTTTGGTGGCAAAAGGTCGTATAATTTTTTTTTCCCACCATTCGCTCTGAAAACGGCCAAAACGTATAGATCAATTGAAATTACGAGATCGAAAAATGTAAGTGCAAAAGGTCGTAAGTTTGGCTGATACGTCGTTCTTTCATTACAATTTTTAAGGAAAATTAAAAAACGACGTAAATGCAAAACGTCGTAAGCGCCATTTTTTTCATGATTTTTCATGAGAAATTCTTCATTTTTGCAAATAGTTGTAAAAACCCGCGAAACGCAAAGATAAATTGAAAAACGATCGTTTCGAAAATTCATGGGAAAAAAATACCAAGTTAAAACCAGAAGGTCGTAAGCGCCATTTTTTATCATGATATTTCGAATAGCTGTGAAAACTCGTGAAACGCAAAGGTAAATTGAATAAACGACCGTTTTCAAAAATTCGATAAAAAATATTCGTGGTTAAAAGCAGAAGATCGTAAGTGCCATTTTTTGTTGTATTTTTCACGATTCTTCACGATTCTTCACGATTCTTCACGATTTTTCACGAATAGGTAAAAAAAATCGTGAAACGCGAAGAAAAATCGAAATCGACAAGGTTTCGAAAATGTATAGAAAAAAATACCAAGGTAAAAGCAGACGGATGTAAGCGCCGATTTTTTTGATGGTTACGACCTTCTGCTTTTAATTGACCCAATATTAAATTTCAACATTTATGAATGAATCTTCGCGTTTTCATCCCAAACACAAAAAATATATATATAACATATGACCTTCTGCCGTTACGAATAGCAAAAAGTCGTTTTATGGCGCTTACATCCTTGAGGATGCCATTAGACACGCGACATGTTTTAGTATTTTGGCGATTTGCTCTGTAAAACTCCAAGCTGCGAGAAATGCGTCGAATGAGTTTTTAACAAAATATATCTATTCCTGGAAATACATGCCACTTTTTGTGTAGGACAGTGGCAAAATTGTGTTCTACACTTTATTCCCGATAGGAAAAAATAAAAATCAGGTTGTTATTAATTAAAAAAGTGTTTCCGTGGTATCGACAACTTCCGAGGGTAGGACTGGGAAAACGTGCCACTAAATTTGTAGGACTATTTGGCCATTTCATTATACAAGTATTTACTAAGCTGCATGAAAAAAATCAGCCGGTTATTAATAATTTTTATGACCTCGTTATTTGGACATATTCGGAGTGGAGGACGCTCCAGCCGAACCATCCATTTTGTAGGACAATTGTTTTCCCGAGTGTATTATCCAATTATCTTAAAATTAAAATAAAAAAGTTAATGTTAGTCCGTCAATTTCGACACCCCACCGAATCGACATGTTTCACACCTGCGCACTTCATTAGCTACCTCTATCGAGAATTTTCACAGAGGGAAAACTTGGGCGTCTCGTCGAACCGAACCTACTCACGGAGATCCAGCCTGTTATTAATCACTCGAAAAATCAGGCGGTGGCTGCTGGACTATATATATAGAAATAAGGTTGCAGAAATTTGCTGTCACTCAGATGTTGAATATTCATTATTAAATCAATCCTATGATAATTAGCCACGAATCCATATCATTCATGTCGAGCCTCCGCTCTTGTATACAAGTTGAAAGCCTCTAATTCCAGATCAATACAAGATATGTCTTACCCACTATGCAAATACATATTTGAGTACTTTCGTTTGCCAATGCTAATTAGAGCTTCGGTGCGTAAGAATTGTACCAATCTTGATGCTTACGTAAATAATTATCGAGCCAGTGACTACAATCCGTTCTTCCAGGCGTGATAATTATTCCTGTACAAGTGCGATCAAAAGTATCACGGCGGTAGAGATATGAACGAGGATATGAAGAATCGCTTCATCGCATACCAGCCTGCATTCATTAGATATTGTTATGTATATGTACGCGCGAAAGTGACAACATCGTTCAATTATAAATTTTTAGCTACTCTGGATTAGTCTCGAAGAAAGCCAGAACGGCTGACCTAATCCGTTCTCAAACTTTATGAGTTTCCTCGTATCATGGGCTTTCATCGTCCCCGAGATCCTTTGGCTTTATAAATAAACCAAACTGATGCCTTCGTTGCTAGTAATAATAATCAAAATCTCGTTTTTACAAACATATGTAATAAAACTAACCTATGAAACAGACTGAACAGTACAGAAGTTGAATCCGTGACAAGAGGATCCCCATTTTGTCATTGAAATGAAATTTGTAGTTATTAAATGAGGAACTTTGACGGTGCACTTCAACCCGTGCCATTACATTTCTTAAAGTACCTAGGCCACGAGCTAACAACTCAGTGTTTTGAGCTCTAGATCAAAGAGTCAGAAGGTGAAATTTTGTGACCCCATTTTCGCCAAAGTCCTCGTCTACAATTCATGTCCGTTGATATTCTGGAATTTCGACATTTGTTGGAGTTACAGATGTATCGCCAAATGTTATGTAACTAATTACTAGACGTAACATACATCTTGAAGAAAAAAAAAAATTCATCGACTTCAACTGTGAGTTCAAATGCGTTGAAGGTAAATACGCAATGAAAATACCATAACTATGTTACATAACTTGGTTGTTACACTACATATAAATTAGAATACAAATACACGCAAATCAGGCTCCTCCATGTTCTATACCTTCCTAATTCTTCTTAAACTCTGATTATACATTTATTTGAACCTGCTTAACCACTTTTTATATATATATATATATATGGGGCATTCCATGCTAAATCGACCTGCCGGTGACCCTCGACCTCTCAGATCTGGTCCGTGATTTTTTGTCTCATTCTTCCGACTCTAAATAGCAACGAGATTTTTTTTCAGATTTTTCAAAACAAATTTCAGCGCGTGGTGAATTTTCGAAGTTTTTTTTTCAACACCTCGATGGCCGTAACCGAAAAATCTGGAAAAATTCTCAAAAAGCCTATGTCCAAAATGAAAATTTTTGACCCAAATTGCATAGTGTCCAAGCTCTTCCTTCGACCTGATTTTTCAGCATTTATCTATTTTATTATTATTTTATTAATTTTTTTTATCTTCATCCTACTTTTATTCATGATTTACTGTGATTCAATAAATTCGTGGTGCATTGATCTGCACACCAATTATTTTTTGGTAATTTTTTCATCGATAAATCTAAAAATCAGGTTGAAGGAAAACTTTAGACATTATGCAATTTGGGTCCAAAATTTTCATTTTGGACATAGGGTTTTTGAGAATTTTTCCAGATTTTTCGGTTACGGCCATCGAGGTGTTGAACAAAAAACTTCAAAAATTCACCACGCGCTCAAATTTGTTTTGAAAAATCTGAAAATAAATCTTGTTGCTATTTAGAGTCGGAAGAATGAGACAAAAAATCGCGGACCAGATCTGAGAGGTCGAGGGTCACCGGTAGGTCGGTTTGGCATGGAATGCCCCATATATAGAAAGATTACACAATAGTGTGTTCCGTTCAATCTCTAATTTCTATATTTCCTTCTAATTCGACGGCTGAGAATAGTAACATCGTCGTTCAGAATTCGCTTGGAAAACATCGTGGTTCAGAATTTGCTTGAAAAACATCGTCGTTCAGAATTCGCTTCAAAAACATCGTCGATCAGGATTTGCTTCAAAAACATCGTCGTTCAAAAGCGGATTTTGTGGGAAACATTTTCTGAGTCTACGCCAATGCCAGGTACACGATTAGCGGAAAACAGGCTGGTTCACGTGAGAATTAGGACAAAGCGTTTATATTCCTTTATTGAATAGCGTCATTCTAGTGCATATTTTCGGTTAATTTTGATGACTCATATATCATAAACATTACACTGATCGACAAAAAAGATCGACGTCTTTGATTGAGTTGATCGAATTTGTACGAAATGACTGATTTTTTACGTTGAACTGAACTTCAATTTCATTAACAGCCTGTAAAATAGTATATTATGTGGCATGCCCGTAAAGTCACTGTTTTCGGGCGAGGTTATGTTTTTCGTACGAGCCGTTGGTTTTACCGGCGAGCCTAAGGTAAAGCCAACGGAGAGTACTAAAAACATAACCTCGCCGAACAGTTACTTTACGGGTGCGCCCCATACGATATTTTTTCCGGCAAAGGCATGAAGAGTCACTTTGACGCCAGTTGAGGTCCACACTACGGTCCTCATCAACTGTCGTTTAATACTTTTGTATGGCAGCTCTGAGATGCGCAGTTCGTACCGCGCAACAAAAGTCAGGAACTGCGCGTCACAACTACTCAAAAAAAAAATTTTTTGTAACACATGCACGATTTCTGCGTTTTTTTGACCTATTAAGCGGGCCTAAAGTGACCTTTTTTTGACCGGCTCGAATAAGCGGGCAAAAAATGAATCCATTTTTGCCCGCTTTTTAAACAGTGTATATACGACTGTATGTGTGTATAGTACATATACATACATATATGTACATATTGTACATAGGTATATATATATATACATATGTATATAGTATACATATATACATGTATGTATACATATGTATACCGTATACACGCGTATATAATCTTTCATTCGTATCATATTCACTATATCTTGTTGAAAAATGAAATCTAATTGTAACATAACTTTGTGTTGCCGTGTCAAGAAAGGTCACCTTCGTCCCGCTTATAGGCACAAAAAACGTAGAAATCAATACATGCGTTACAAAAAATATGGTGTGCACCAAGGGCTCAGTGGGCTTTTTTACCTCGTGTGATTGCAGTACTCGTCTTCGGCTCGCTGACGCACTCGTCTTCGGCTCGCTCCTGCACTCGCCTTCGGCTCGTGCGAGCTCACCTTCGACTCGTGCTAGCTCACCTTCAACTTATACTGCAAATTCCACACTCGGTCTAAAAAAGCCCACTTTACGCCATAGGTGCACAATATATTATTTCGGCTAGCCATAAAAAGAGCGACTGTATGGGCCGAAAACAGGCGTCGAAAAGTGACTTGTTCATGCCTGTGCCGGAAAAATTATTTGAACTAACGATATTTTACGTAGTTATTAACATGATTTTTTTTTTTCATAACCAATAGGTATATGGCTTAACGTCGATTCCCATTTTGCATGAATATGTGCAGTATGCATAGTTTGTTCTATGGTACACAATACAAGACCGTCGTTGGGCGGGTTTGATCGGATTGAAAACCTCAGTTTCGTGTCCACTTCTTATACTGAGGCTGTACTTTCATATCAGCGAGAATTTTCGGTGCCCGGATGACCCCATAGTGGCGAATTTGTGAACTCCTCGAGTAGTATTTCGTACCTCACATTTGTTTCAAGCAACATCATCTAGTTTTGGTTGTTTCACCTTTTCCGTGAATTTGACCGAAACAATCAGCTGGTTACAACAAACAACTTTTAATTGGATCAATGTAATACTTGATACACTTGATACAAACATTTGATTGACCGAACTAATTTTAAGTATTCAATAATAAAATGACGTTGTCAAACTGAAATGGTACTTTATTTAATTAAACAAATATCTATTCTCTTACGATCAACGCGAAATTTTTGAAACATTTTTCAAATAATTGAGGTGTTTGACGCAACACGACAAAGTGATCATAAAATGCATGATATGCATTTGTCAGAATTGATATTTTATTGCACCAAACATTTATATATTTCAACAGTTTAGTGATTTTAATCAATAATCAATTGCAGCTAATCAAACGATTATTTGAACTAAATTTATCTTCTTTGACATGACTTCGTATTTGTTCGGAATACAGGTTTTTCGAGAATCCAGATCAAATTTATCAAACGTACATTTTCGCTCAATCAGATGCAAAACTCGATTCATTCGATGAATGCGAATATCACAGCTGAATCAAATATGAGGTTGCAATAAATAAATCTATCCAGCATTGAGTTCAGGTTTCTTGAAAAACACGAATGATTGAACCAACTTGATAGTTTTTAGGTCAACTGAATTCACAATTGTACCAATCATTTATGGGTTAATTGCCCCAACCATTCAAATTTCGGATTACAAGTAGATATGCAGCACTTGAAGCTTAACATATAATCAATTCAACTTAATCTTTGCCAACTAAATGAATGAGGTTGATTCGACCACACTTTTTTCTCAGTGTAAGTATATCTTACAGAAATACCTATTGTCGAGCCTTCTTCACGTCTGGGTAACAATTTTCACTATATAGAGGGGTTTTGTTCTACCATAGTTCCAAGACTTATTCATTCAGTCAATTTCTTTTAACACTGAGTTACTTTAAGATAAAAGTTTCACAATCAACAGCTCGGCGCCATGTCATGAGTTTCGAAATGGTTCAGAAATTGCGCACTGAGCCTACTTCTTTGATGTTCCGGAAACTATTATGAATTCAAGTTCGCATCGCGTAGAGCACATAAAATTTGGAAATTGACGGGGTGAATAATACCCCAGATAAGTTCATAAGAGTACTTTCACACGTGTACAGAAATGGCAATTATTCTCCCCTTTTCCAGGCAATTCCTTTTCCTACCAACGACTTCATCCTTAAGACTCGTGGACATAATTCTTTGAGACAATATGGATATATCCGTAACACTTTTAGAATCGATATCAATAGCTTTATAATAATTGATGCGATGAATAAGGGGCCGTTCATAAATTACGTAAGCACTTTCGGAGCCGTTTCTGACCTCCCCCCCCCCCCCTAAACAACAATAAGTTTTGGGGCCCCCCCCCCCCCCCCAATCTTACGTGGGATTTTGAGGGTCGGATCGGAAAATCGGGTGCAATACAAATCAGACCGTTTTTCTATACGTTTTGTTTATTAATGTAATATCAATAATATCTTGGTTTCATGATACATTTAATACCCAGCAGTTGTGGCGCGATATTTAAATGAAACGGCAACATATATCGATCGCG
>JAFFZH010010817.1:0-16088 GCA_018420115.1 Euura saliciscinereae | reverse complement strand
GAATACACTTACTTGACCAATTTATACGTCTACCAAAACGCTCGAATCATCTTTGTCTCCGTATTCTGGAAAATCATTCCGTTTGATATTCAGGACCTCTCTATTTCTATTTCAGGTAATTTGACGGGAGCCGGAGACTATCTCAAACGCGCTGTAGATTCTATCCTAGACGGTGGCGGGAACAGTAAGTTGAAGACGACTTTTACCCTTTAAAAATGTTTTTGTGATCTACTGTTCGCTTCACGTATCAGGGTGAAGTCGAGAAATTGTTTTCATTGACCGAGATTTTCTATTTTGATTCCTCATATTTCATTATTTTTTTCACTCATTGCCATATTATATTTTCAAGTAAAAGTCAATTGGTGAATTTCCACACTGTCATGATACGCCTATTTTATTTTCAGGAACCAGAGAAGAAATTGCTGCCGGATTCGCGAGTAAGTGACACTCATTCGAAAAATACATCAAGCCAAGCTTGATTTTCATCCAGGTGTTGTTAGAACTGAGTGAGAATCAAAGACCACTTGATCATAACCTCTGTATTCCAATTTCAGATTATGTCGACCCAGTAAGAGACAATATGAGAGAAGATTTGCGAAGAGTTGAACGGTATAACTGGCCTGGACGAACTGGAACGGCATTCCGACGTGAGTTGAAGACGATTGTGCCCATCTAGAATATCGCGCATCAATTAGCACTTGAAAATTGTCTAAATTATTGAGGTATCTTTTAATTTCCAGGTATCTATACTGTGAACAGAGAAATTCTGGCCAGATTTATTAGATTATTGGGCGAAATAACGATGCAAGTCGATGCGATTTTGAATACTGCCTTCGCGGCTGCCTAGTAAGTTGGAAACAATCGTACCATTAGAAATATAATTGTCATACTGAGATCTATCGTTTGCTACAAACCAAATTCCAATTAGGCTTTCATAAATTTGTAAGGATGTCCGGGGTTACGACGTTACACGCCAGTAAATGTCTCCGTTAAACACAAAAATACTCTTTATTCTCCTCCAACTCCGTTCCTGATCACCGTCACAATATCCTCCTTTACTCCACGCCAATCCTCTCTCAACCATCTCTCCAGTCCGAATCTCACTTCTTCTCTACAATCACGCTTCCCCACTCACACCCCTTTTTCGTCTCTCCTCCTCCGCCCACTCTCTCTCACCCTTCCTACACACACACACACACACTCATTCACACCTGTGCGCTCACAAATTGATCTATTTCCTTATAGCCTCCAGTTAGGCAAACGTATTTGATACTCAACATTCGATCCCTGATTTCAATTGTACCACCAGTCTAGTACTGCTAAACTACGATCCTGAATATTTTGACTTTTTATATTATTTTCAACATCAACTCAAATATGGTGATTTCTTAAATTATACTATCAATGTGTTCTGGTAATTGCCATTGAATCGTAATTTCACTTTCTCAGGGACACCTCCACAACCATAAATCCCATGCCCGTCCAGCTGAACCGAAGCAGCGAAAGATACTATTGGTGAGTGTCATCGACAGTATCTGCACCTGATACGAAGGTGCCGAATATATTTATTCACTAATTTTGGTGAATCTATTCGCAGGCCACTTCTTAGCAGCTATCGCGGAGCGGAATATTCGGAACCGCTTTTGCTAATCTGAAGAACTTTTTTTGGAAGAACGCAAATCATCTGCTGGACGAGAGACTACC
The DNA here is from genome assembly GCA_018420115.1 of Euura saliciscinereae. Taxonomy (NCBI): domain Eukaryota; kingdom Metazoa; phylum Arthropoda; class Insecta; order Hymenoptera; family Tenthredinidae; genus Euura; species Euura saliciscinereae. The sequence continues at coordinate 14,384 of JAFFZH010010817.1, read as the reverse complement.
ACTTTCTTCCAGCACGTCTTCCAATTGCTTACTGAATATGTATATGGGGGATTCCACGTCAAATCGACCGAAAAAACGAGATTTTTTCCCTGACCCCTTTCGATTTGCTTGTCCTTTTGCACAGTCGAACTACATGTTGAAAGGATGAACTGTGATTTTTTTCAGATTTTTTCGACTTATCATTCTATCACGAAAAATAATCGAATAAATTGATTTTCAATTTTTTTTTATTTTTCGCGCCTACATAGCTCAAAACGTGAACGATGTATGAAAAAAGTTACGATACCAAAATTTTGGGGCTTTTTGTGAACTTTTCGAGAGTATTTTCATCAGATTTTTAATACCCCGTTCAAGTGTAGTTTTAATACAAAATGAGTGTAAATCATTCATAACTCGAAAGTGCCCTAACCGAATTGGCTGAAATTTATACACAGCGTGTCTTTTTCAATGCCAAAGGTTGTCTGAAAATTTCAAAGTGGGCCGAGCAGTGGTTCAGAAAATGCATCAGCAAATATTCGCAGAGTGGCTAGAATTCGGCGATCATGAGGTCGCAAAAAAGTTTTTTTGGCCACGATTCGAAAATTCAAGATTAATATTCAATATTCTTGTCTGCCTACTCGCGATCGCCCTTGAATTTTTGAATTGCGGCCGAAAAAACTTTTTGGCGACCTCATAATCGCCGGATTCGCGCCGCCTTGCGAATATTTGTTGATGTATCTTTTGAACCACTGCTCGGCCCACTTTGAAATTTCCAGACAACTCTTGGCATGGAAAAAGACATGCTGAGTAAAAATTTCAGCCAATTCGATCAGGGCTCTTTTTTGTTACTGAAGATTTTCGAAGATTTTTCACCAAAACTGCAGTTTCGCGAGGCACAAAAGATTGCAAAAAATTATTTTCAGAAATTTCAAAGAAAGACGCGAAACTTTTGTATGAGAACATTTTTCATTGTTCATCTGGATTTCACGCTATGTTGGCTTGAAAACTCCAAAAAACGCTAAAAGCTGATTATTTGACCAGCTGTAGTGAAAAAATACTTGGTCAGAAAAATCTGAAAAAATTCACAGTCGATCCTTTCAATGTGTACTTCCACTGTGTAAAAGGACAAACAGATCAAAAGGGGTCAGGGAAATCGACCGGTCGATTTGACGTGGAATCCCCCATATACCAGTGAGAATAATGTAAAGCTGCATAAGATTGTATTCATTCGCTGTATCGTATAAATTTTCCATTTTCCAACACAGATTCCGAATACGAAACAATAAAGACATTCAGAGGCCCTTATAAAAACGATTACTTTTTCCTTCCGAGTCACGTGACATGTGAAAAGGTTCTTTTATTTGCAACACCTGCATGAAAAGTTTGATTCCGTTCGGACCACTGAACCGATTTCGATGAAATTTGCAATGGCATACCGTTCTTATTCCGAGGCTGTGCTAATAAAGTTTCCAAACGTCGCTCGCTAACCATGTTTAAATACAAAATGCCCGTGAGGAATATTACGATACAGATAATTAGTCACTGATTGTCTGAAAATAGTGATTCAAAAACCGAAAGATGTTCCGAATGATATCCAAACGAGAAGAGTCGGTGCCTTCCCCGTGCACCTCTTCCATGGTTAAGACATCACGTGATTTTTCCACTCAAAATTAAGTCACATTATGGCATCAATGGGCCTTCGATAATCTTCAGTCATTTCGTATCTAGATATGGTATAGAGGACATTTGAATGACGGGATTCGTTCACCCCGATTGTCGACTCTGATTCATATTGTATCGACGCAAGTACTTGAATCCTTAATCCGTCATCACTTCTGAATATCCAATAGTTTTATCATCGCTTGTACCTTATTGATACAGCTGTGCATCGTGGACTACGAATACCTAAATTCAAATATTATTTTGTTCAGAGGTGGATGCCTAATTGGCGCTCACGTCATCTGAATTTAACAAAAATTTCTTGACGTTCATCATTCTTTCCCACATTTTGTGCATTTTTTTTTCACTTGCATTCCCTCAAAATCCGAAGAGAGATTTCAAGAATTCAGAAAATCAACCGAATGACGCACATTATCTTGAAAATCGGCAGAAACTAATTTTCTTAAAAATGAAACTTCTTTTTCCAATAAATATTTCACACAATATGTGGGATGATATGACTCATAGGTTCTGTGAGTTTCATTGTTGCTGAAGCATCGCTTCATACTGAGAAAATATATTTTATTCCATACATGAACGGAAAGGCCGATTTCGCTACCTATTTTGGGGGAGCGAAGTGCGGCTTTACCGACCGGGAACGCTTTCATTCCGCTGGGAGACTATTCGGTAAGAAAGACCAGTCTTTCCTCCCGCAAAGTCTTTCTTCCCTGAAAGTCTTTCTTCCCAGTTTTCTCTGCCGTACCGACCAGTACGGCTCGGTCGGTACGTCACATAACCTAAATGTAAACACTGGTCTGCCCGCGAAATCGGCCTCCGTTCACGTACATGGAATAAAATATCGTGTGCACCACGGTCGCCGGACTTTTCACTCCCTCGGTGGATTCCATCCCTCGCCTTCGGCTCGGGTGGCAACTACGTCAGCCACATAACCTCAAATGATCACCGTTTTGCCCGCAAAATCGACCTTTCCGTTCATGGTGGAAAAAAATACAGTGTGCACCGCGGTCGCAGGACTTTTCACTCCCTCTCCTCTCCCTCGTGCAGCAAACTACACGCTCGGGCGCGAAAATGTCCTTTGTGCCCGACCATATCAAAAATGCGGTTTTTCACCACACCTGCACGGAAAGTACGACTTTCGGCCCGCTGCGTGAACGGGAAGTCGTGCTTTCCGATGCAGGGGGTGGTGAAAAATAGTATACTACCCGCGGGAGTGAAAAAGGCTATCCCAAACTGCAGTCAATCTCACATGCAGTTTGGAATAGCCTACTTTCCCTCCCTAGGTGTGTAATATACTGTTTCGTGCTTGTGAGGGGGGCGGAAAACCGCTGTTTGTGCCATATGGCTCAAACATGTAAGCAGACCGCTGTTGATATGCCCTAGGGCAGAAATGAGGCCAGAATTTGTACCCTAGGGCAGAAAAAAAACCTGCACTCAATGTAAAAAAACTTGCTGAAAAACATATCTCACGATCAACAAAACTGCTCGAAACGTTAAATTCCTCCACACGTGAATTATCCACCTTTGCTGATGATGTGAGAAATACAAATTATGCTTTAAAAACGTATTCATAATCACGAGTTGACGGAACCGCCATTGTGGAATAACTTCGCCGGGCCCTTTTATTCCAAGGAAAACCAATCGGAAGTGGCGCCATCTGTCCTGGATCCACATCAATATTGTTCGTGTTACTACTTTATGGTAAAGCAGATGCCTATTTCATCAACAACAGCTTTCACGTGCGGTACAGCTTTACAGGCAGTGCCGGATTAACTCTGTCCGGGGCCCTAGGCAACAACCCTGTCCGGGCCCCTAGGCAAGCAATGATATCGCGTGTCTAACACTGTTAAAAAAATCTGTATGAAATTTAATACACATTTGTTGGAAGCATTTTCGCAGATACAGTCTATGAAAATTCAAATACGATATTGAAAATTCAAGAAGTGGTATTTCAATAATAAATTCACCGTGTAAAATTACTAAACACTGGTGTGCTAAATTCAATAAATGTGGACATCTTTATTCAATTCATAATAAGCGAATTTCACACACACGTGGACTGTAATTTAAAAACTGGTTTATGAATTTACTGTACTGGTTTAGTAATTTCATAGTCAATGTGTATTAATAATGTACAAGGACAAAAATAGGTAAAAAAATATTGTTTTAATTAATTTTTTAGGTTATTTATGAGTGACAAAGAGGTTTCAACCGTTTATCGTTAACGTTATCGCATGAAAACGTATTTTTTTATCTTGAAAAACACCGCTGTGTTTTTGTCCCCGCCGGGACTCGAACCAAGTTCGCTCGCTCGCTCGGATTACTAGTCGCACGCCCTACCTACTACGCCAATCTAACTGATGGTAGACCATGACTTCATGTGATCAATATTCAATAGAAAATACAGTTGATAAAACATTATCACAATAGTACATTTTTTTCTGAATTTCTATAGTTAAACCGCAGATCACGCTTATTTACTACACAACTTGAGTAAATTTATTTTTAAAAAAAAACTCATTTCTCTTCGAACTTCGATTTTGATATGAATGTTCAGACAAGTCACACTTTACTGACTGGCGCTAGTTTGAGAAAAAATCCGGAATATGCAAATAGCTTCCAGGAATATTTTAAATATGGTATGTTTAATATACAATCCAGTAAAATCAAAATTTGTTGGGGCAATTTCAAGATTTAGTGTCATGAAATTCGAAAGCAGACTACAAACTTGGAAATCAATTTCGTAAATTTAGAATTGGGTTTTGGGAATTTCCAAGCCGAATAGTGAAATTGATAGAGATGTATAATAATTCCGTTCGATACACTATATTTTTCATTTCAAAAGACTGTGATCGAAAATTCTCACACAAGGGTGGAGTAATTTTAGCAGAATATTTAGCAAATTTAAAATACTGTTTTGTAATTTTACAGTGAAAATACTTCTACCGATACTTTTACTATACAATTCAGCAAATTCCAAACACGGTTTCGTATTTTCCCATTCAAGTTTAGTGAAATCAAAAATGTAATTGTGAATTCGCGGAAAAGGCTTGGTAATTTCCTTTGCTACACCAAATTTGTAATTTTGCGAGACTTTTGTGTAGTAAATGTGTTGTAAATTTACGAACATTTTTTACAGTGAATGGTATAAGGTCGTATGCGCCAATATACGACTTTTTACCACGCGTAAAGGTAAAAAGGCATGTCAAATTTTTTTCTTCGTATTCACGCGAAATATGTTAAAAGACCGTAAGAAAACTAACAATTGCAAAATTGATCAACTAACAGTGAGAGATCGTAAGTACTGGCGGTTATGCCCTTTCATCTATAACCCAAAAAAAAATAATTGTGTTCACTAAAGGTACAAGGTCGCATTCGCCATTTTTTTCTTACTTATTTTTTCGGAATACTCTAAAATGACGTGAAACGTGGAGAGGAGTGAAAATTCCGAAGTTTTTTCCAAAATTTTCAAGATTCAAAAAAAAATTAATAAAACGCTAAAGGTAAAAGGTCATATCGCCATTATTTATTTAACCCATTTTTTCGAAATACTCTAAAATCATGTGAAACGCGAATAAAAATGAAAATTCCGGGATTTTTTCAAAATTTTCGAGATTCAAAAAAAATTATTGACACGGTAAAGGTACAAGGTCGCATTTGCCATTATTAGTATAGTTTTTTCTGATTTTGAGAACGGAATTTTCATTTTTCTATGCATTTCACACGATTTTAGAGTATTTTGAAAAAATGAGTAAAACAAATGGCGATGCGACCTTTTACCGTTAACTAAAATTTTTTTGGGAGGGAATTTCATCCAAAATTCGATTTATCTACGCGTTTCAGAGGTTTTTAGAGGTTTTGTAAAAAAAAGTATGAAAAGTAAAAATAATTGCCGATGCGACCTTATACCTTTAGTTCGTTTTTTCGTAATTTTTTCTGTTGAAAATAAAAAAATTTGGAATTTCGTCCGAAACTTGATTTATCTATACGTTTCAGAGGTTTTTAAAGGATTTGTAAAAATATTATATAATATAAATGAAAATGGTGGATACGACTATACATCATTAGTGAGCACGATTTTTTTTCTAATCTAGAAATGAAAGGATGTAACCGCCAGTACTTACGACCTTTCACCTTTATTTTTTCATTCGGCTAATTTTCATAGATGTAGGTATGCGTTTTGGACACTATAATAGCGAATGGTAAAGGACAAAAAAAATATACGACCTTTTGCCACCAAAATCAACTTTTTGGTGGATACGACCTTATACCACTAGACACGCGATATGTTATTGCGGAATTTCATACAAATTTTCGAATAAAATTTTCGTTCGAAAAAACTTTTTTTCTTGGTGCGCGCACGGGCCCCCAATCGATGCGGGGCCCCTAGGCAGTTGCCTACTCTGCCTAATGGTTCATCCGGCACTGTTTACAGGATTAGTATTGTCAGAGTGTGATTCGAGATAAACAATTATATTTTAGCGTACTGTAACGTATTGGTCCATGACCAATTTCCTGACATCCTCATTTCCTATCCATTGAGCTACACACGCACACAAAACCATCTTTTCATATACAACAAATTTTTTGGCAAGGATAATTTTTTTATATTTTTTTTGTGTGCACATTTTTCTTTTGTTGGTTTCTTATAGAACATACGATCACATTGAATCCGTAAACGCAAAATGGACAGTGGTACGCAAACAGAGACGAACTATAAGATGACTGACGTGGAGACACAGACAGGAATGTGTTTGGAGGTGCGAGTCATCAAAAAGCGACCGGTCTGGGTGAAGGAAGCGAATCCATGGATGGGATGTGACGAACTCGAATGGCACGTGAGGAAGGTGGCTATGGTACAAACACCACAGTCAATGTATCGAACGGTGTCACATGGCCCGCAAACACCTTTTGACCCCTATTTTCAAACAGCATTGCTTGAAAATACAAAAATTTCACCGCTAAATCAGTATACTGTCAAATATTCTAAAATTAAGACCAATCAAGTAGCCTTCGTCACTGACACACAAAATCAACCCTCCACCAGTACAGACAATAGCTTAAAACGAAAACGTTCATGGAAATACGAAAGAAATTATGTATCAAACAGCCTAGAAACATCAGACAGCAGCGATAGTGATTAGAGTCAATAGAATTATAGTTCAAATTCAAATTCTGGAAACCACACAAAACATAGTTTAACAGACAATAGAAACAAACACATATAAATTCAATTTAACGTAACAAACACAATTAACTTCACCGTCATTTGGACAACAACACACCACACACTTAATAATGTTTAACAATTACACGTAAATTCATTAAATCATATTGTAAAACTTAAGGATACATTCCTGTCATAAAGACAAACACACATGTACATATTTAAACGACTATACTTACACAATAAACGGGGATTAACACGTATGAAAGTGAACTGAATCTTGTAAATAGTATCAATGCGCGATCAGTAGGGAAGTTGAGGAGTTCTTGGGTCAGTCCCCACTCCTAAAATTTGAAGAAATGTGCCTACGCCATACGAAATATAGTTCCTAAACCGAGGTAACGAGGAAAATGAAGGAACACAGAGCGTCACTTCGGTCAGTCCTCCTGGACACATAGGTACGTTGCTGCAGAGCCTTACTGCAGTAATCGAATTTAGAGTCAATTTTGGACTTAGAAAATTTTATTATTCGTGAATTTTCGACTCAGAAAATTTTACGAGTCATACATTTAAGACTACGGTCTCTAAAGATACAAAGCGTTGCTTGAGAATTATTGTCAATTAATTCAAACTAATCTTCTGATAAACATTTAAAGAATTACAAAAAGAATTCAGTTCAAAGTCATATTAATCTTCACTATCAATATTAAATCGGTTTTAACCTAATTATTTCAACACCTGTACACATCACATCACACTACACGCATCCACAGACGATTCTTCCGATCCTATAATATCCTACAACAACTGGTTAGTCCTCAGATAGATTGCTATTAGTAGAAACCCCCTGCTCTTCGGAAAAGGGACTAAACGAAAGTAGTATATCGATTCTGAGTCTTCTCGATTAGAGTAGGTAGAAGAATCCCTCCTGGTAACAAGAAATTGTTACATTGCACAAACTTCCACAGTTTAGATGGTTATTTCGATTTCGGTGTCCTTTTCGAAGCCCTGATGAGTCTCATACTCAACAAAAAGTTACAATTCAGATCAGAACGAGCACTATCAAACTAAATTTCGCATAATGAACTAAAATTTGTAAAATCTCCGGTGATAGTGAGCTAACTCGTGTAATATCAGTTTAATCTGAGTGATCGTGACGACAAACGAAAGGATCGCAGTGAGGATTAACGTTATAGTACTCGATCATGAGTGATATTTCCGAAGATGATTGTAATGCCGAGTTGCCACCGGAGATCACGGAAGCAGCAAAAAAAGCGGTCTTCCAAACACTGCCGCAAAAATCGCAAAGAAAGTATAACGAACCTTTACAACGTAGATGAAAACAAACAAACTTCAAAACGTGGCGGTGTCGGAGATGATTCTTTTGGCTTACGTTACTTTTTTGTCCGAACACAAGAAGTATAAACGGCCAACCATGATTACCATTATTTCGATGATAAAGCATTGAATGATAATTAGAAAACATGATATTGATATCAGTCAGTACAAGCAATTGCAACGATCTTTGAAAACTTGTATGGTTCTATACGCTTCGAACGTTTTCGGAGCGATTGGCGTGAAATAAAAAAGTATACCTACGACTTTATGCCATTATAAACAGCAAAACGTCGTATAAAGGCGCTTACGTCCTTATGTCATTAGACATGCGACATACGTTACCAATGTATTGTTCATCGCCTACGTTAAGTTATCGACGGGGTAGGGGGTCTCTCCGCTGTGTATAAATACGACGGATCGGACGAATTCTAACCAGAAACCTATTTCTAACGAAGTAAGTGGCTACCTTCAACATGAACAAGATCGTCTGTTTTCTCGTCGCCTCATTGCTGTGCGTGGGTGTTCCGAGCGGTAAGTTACAGACCAATAGCAGATGCTCGAACGTTCTATTTTCCAATACAATGAAACCTCACTTATACTTATTTCAATCGGGTACGCTCGAAAATACATACATATAAGTGAGAATAACGTAAAAAAAAACTAATCGAGAGTCAAGTGGTTCGATATCTTCCACGTCAGCGTTGCAATTATTCACACACATCATCAACTGGTGAAAAAACCTTTTGTGTAGATAAACGTAGAAATATTTTTGCATCAAGGAGTGAAATATTCTACATACAACAAGGATACAATATTCAAACTGCGAATATTTGAAGTATTGAATTCTATATTCCAACAGCCAAACTGGAACTTATGGACGTATATCGAAAGCAATCAATTTTTCAAGTATTGTGTCTCGAAGTATTTAACAGCATACTTATTTTTTTATGCCTACATTTTCGTATCACAGGAAGTAAAATTTAAAACCGTCAAATGGTACCGAAGTGGAAAATCGACCATTCATCGAACTCATGTATATCAAGAGCAATCAACTTTTGAATGGTTGTGTCACGAAATATTTAACAGCACACTTAACATTTTGTAGCACGTATGTTCTGCAGGTGGTAAGATTCATTGAATCGTTAAAAATAAAAACTATGCGTACGTCATCACGATATAGATAAAGTGTGTTTTTTGAACGTTATGCTCTTTGTTTGGAACCATTTTATTCTCTACATTTTATGCTACACATATGCTTCAATATGTCAGGTTCCACTCAATCCGGCGAGTATTGTCATGATATCCTGATTTTTGTTCCAGGATTCAACCCAGCCTCGGCTTCCAGCAGCAAGAGTAAGTTGACGGGGTGTACGTGATAGGTCGAATGTCGGTAAAGAGGGGTGCGTTTCTACCCAAAATCTTTTTATTCCTCGGTACTCCTCGAGGAAGGTCCAGAACGGGTTTTCGTTCAGGTGTTCGATATATTATGCTGTTACGTACTGACGCAGATGAAGAAACGCGTTGAAGTCGGAAAAAAATTGTTCTCGGCAAAATATCGCCGAAATTGTGTAAAAAAATGGCCGCTCGAGACTCGATGCTCATCTGTTTGTTGAATTGTTGAAGTATCGTTGGTCTCCAGCAGTGGAACTTTCTGCCATTTTTTTTTTTTTTTATTTCTTATGATTTTTTTTAAATAGCTGTAGAAACTCGTGAAACGCAAAGAAAAACCGAAATCGACGTCGTTTCGAAAAATTCGATAAAAGAAATCGCTGCAGTTGAAAGCAGAAGGTCGTAAGCGCCCAACTTACGACCTTTTGCACTTACATTCTTCGATTTCGTAATTTCAATTGATCTATACGTTTCACGATCTATACGGTTGGCGTGAAAAAAAAAATTATACGATCTTATGCCATAAGACCGCAATATTGAACAGCACACTTTACATTTTGTAGCACGTATGTTCTGCAGGTGGTAAGATTTATTGAATCGTTAAAAATACAAACTCTGCGTACGTCATCACGATATAGATAAAATGTGTTTTTTGAACGTTATGCTCTTTGTTTGAAACTATGTTATTCTCTACATTTTATGCTACACGGAATGTTTAAACCATTTTCAACATGTCAGGTTCCACTCGATTCGTCAAGTATTCTCATCATATCCTGATTTTTGTTTCAGGAGTCAACCCAGTCGAAATCGTTACCGGAATCAACGGTAAGTTAAAGATACAGAGATTTTCGATAATTACAGATATTTACTTGTTGTTCGAATTTAGCTCAAGCGAGTCGAGCACTGTGGAATGACGAATTAATCACAGTCCTCTTTACTTAAATTTTAGCTGATGTGGAAGATGTCAAAAGTCGACTGTCAAGTCTTGTGGGACGTGTTACACGCTATTCCCGCTGTAAGTTCAAAACAATGTCACCCAGTGAAGATATTCAAGTCATAGCTACTAAGACATGCGTCAAATATTGACAAAGTACAACAGTGTCATGATGTACCTATTTTATTCTGCAGATGGCGATACCCAGATGAACATCGACGACATTAGTAAGTGATAAGTGGATATACTTACTTGACCAATTTATACGTCTACCAAAACGCTCGAATTATCTTTGTCTCCGTATTGTGGAAAATCATTCCGTTTGATATTCAGGACCTCTCTATTTCTATTTCAGGAAATTTGACGGGAGCCGGAGACTATCTCAAACGCGCTGTAGATTCTATCCTAGACGGTAGCGGGACCGGTGAGTTGAAGGCGACTTTTACCCTTTTAAAATGTTTCTGTGATCTACTGTTCGCTTCAAATATCAGGGTGAAGTCGAGAAATTGTTTTAATTGACCGAGATTTTCTATTTTGATTCTTCATATTTCATTATTTTTTTCATTTATTGCCATATTATATCATGCGTCAATTGGTGAATTTCCACTCTGTCATGATACGCCTATTTTATTCTCAGCAACCAGACGAGAAATTGCTGCCGAATTCCGGAGTAAGTGACACTCATTCGAAAAATACATCAAGCCAAGCTTGATTTTCATCCAGCTGTTGTTAGAACTGAGTGAGAGTCGAAGACAACTTGATCATAACCTCTGTATTCCAATTTCAGATTATGTCCGCCCAGTAAGAAACGATATGGAAGTCGATTTGCGAAGAGCTGAATGGATTGGGACTGGACGAACTAGAACGGCACGCCGAGGTGAGTTGAAGACGATTGTGCCCATCTAGAATATCGCGCATCAATTAGCACTTGAAAATTGTCTAAATTATTGAGGTATCTTTTAATTTCCAGGTATCGAAACTGCGAACAGAGAAATTCTGGCCAGATTTATTAGATTATTGGTCGAAATAACGAACGATGTCGATGCGATTTTGAATACTGCTTTCGCGGCCCCTAGTAAGTTGGAAACAATCCTACATTAGAAATATAATTGGCATACTGAGATCTATCGTTTGCTACAAACCAAATTCCAATGAGGCTTTCATAAATTGATCTATTTCCTTAGCCTCCAGTTAGGCAAACGTATTTGATGCTCAACATTCGATCCCTGATTTCAATTGTACCACCAGTTTAGTAGTGCTAAACTACGATCCTGAATATTTTCGCTTTTTATATTATTTCCAACATCAACTAAAATATGATGATGTCTTAAATTATACTTTCAATGTGTTCCGGTAATTGCCATTGAACCGTAATTTCACTTTCTCAGGAAGCCCTCCACGACCATAAATCCCATACCAGTTCAGCTGAACCGAAGCAGCGAAAGAGACTATCGGTGAGTGTCATCGACAGTATCTACACCTGATACGAAGATGCTGAATATATTTATTCACCAATTTTGATGAATTTATTCGCAGGCCACTTCTTAGCAGCTATCGCGGAGCGGAATATTCGGAACCGCTTTTGCTCATCTGAAGAACTTTTTGTGGGAGAACGTAAATGATCTGCTGGACGAAAGACTACCACTTTCTTCCAGCACGTCTTCCAATTGCTTACTGGATATGTATATACCAGTGAGAATAATGTAAAGCTGCATAAGATTGTATTCATTCGCTGTATCGTATAAATTTTCCATTTTCCAACACAGATTCCGAATACGAAACAATAAAGACATTCAGAGGCCCTCATAAAAACGATTACTTTTTCCTTTCGAGTCACGTGACATGCGAAAAAGTTTTTTTATTTGCAACACCTGCATGAAAAGTTTGATTCCGTTCGGACCACTGAACCGATTTCGATGAAATTTGCAAGGCATACCGTTCTTATTCCGAGGCTGTGCCAATAAAGTTTTCTAACGTCGCTCGCTAACCATGTTTGAATACAAAATGCCCGTGAGGAATATTACGATACAGACAATTAGTCACTGATTATCCGAAAACAGTGATTCAAAAACCGAAAGACGTTCAGAATGATATCCAAACGAGAAGAGTCGGTGCCTCCCCCGTGCACCCCTTCCATGGTTGAAGACGTGACATGATTTATTCGCTCGAAATTAAGTCACCTCATGGCATCAACGGGCCTTCGCTAATCTTCAGTCATTTCGTATCTAGATATGGTGTAAAGGACATTTCAATGACGGGATTCGTTCACCCCGATTGTTGACTCTGATTCATATTGTATTGACGCAAGTACTTGAATCGTTAATCCGTCATCACTTCCGAATATTCAATGAAGTTTTATCATCGCCTGTACCTCACTGATACAGTTGTGCGTCGTGGACTACGAATACCTGAATTCAAATATTATTTTGTTCAGGGGTGGATGCCTAATTGGCGTTCACAGCATCTGAATTTAACAAAAATTCCTTGATGTTCATCATTCTTTCCCACATTTTGTGCATTTTTTTTTTTCACTTGCATTCCCTCAAACTCCGAAGAGAGATTTCAAGAATTCAGAAAATCAACCGAATGACGCACATTATCTTGAAAATCGGAAAGACTCATTTTCTTAAGAATGAAACTTCTTTTTCCAATAAATATTTCACAGAATATATGGGATGATATGACTGATAGGTTCTGTGAGTTTCATTGTTGCTGAAGCATCGCTGCATACTGAGAAAAAATATTTTTTTTTTTTACCATACATGAACGGAAAGGCCGATTTTGCTACCTGTTTTCCGGGAACAAACAGTGGTTTCACCGACCGGGAAGTCTTCTCTCCCGGTAAGTCTTTCTTCCCCGGTATTTCTTCCCTGAAACTCTTTTTTCCCTGCTTTTAGTTCCCGTGCCGGCCGCGCTACACTTCAGCCACATAACCTCAAATGATCACCGTTTTGCCCGCAAAATCGACCTTTCCGTTCATGGTGGAAAAAAATACAGTGTGCACCGCGGTCACCGCGGTTACGAACTAAGACGGTCATTATACCTTTATGTATAGTATATGTACACCCAGGGAAATTGAATCTGAAGCGCTCGCGATAGGTAGCTTGGCATTGCCAACCAAATTACAGGTGTATGTTCAGTTGCCTATCGCGGGCGCTTCAGATTCAATTTCCCTGGGTATACCTCTAAACATAACAGTTCCTTCCCATGTTAAATTCAAAATCCTTTTTTATTTTAATTTTTTTATTTTATCGTCATTGGGAAAGGGTACTGCTGTACAGGTAAGGTATCTTAATCATAGTTTACAATTAATCTATCTACCGGTTTATGCTGTCTCGTTGATCGGCGCAACAGGGGAGAAGCGTGCGGTAGTTGTGGCTCGTTTCTTTGTTCGAGATCCACATTCGCATCACTTATTTCGGTATTATTTTTCATCTGTATCGGTATTTCATCATTCGTGGTGACGTTTCCTGTATCGCGGTTTATGAGAGACGGTAGGAGAGGTGTCTCCGGGTTAGGTGGAGGTACAGATTTAGAGGGCAGTGGCAGTGTTATTTCTAATTCTGATCGTTTTGGAGTATTTTCTCCGATCCCTCTCATTTGATCGACATGACGTTTCCATCTGCGACCATCATCCAAGCGTACAAGGTAGTGAAGTTTACCAAGACGTTCACTAACGCGACCAAAAACCCATTTATATACTGGTGGACATAGTCTCGCACGGCAACTCGTTGGTTTACCACAAAATTGCGAACTTGCCCTGTTACTTCTACATTTTTCTTTGGTATAACAGTCTTCGGTTTGAGTAAATCTAGTCTACAACGAATGTTACGACCGTATTTTAATAGCATTTTCCCTAATTCTAAATTGCGATCGTTTGGATTGGGATTCAGAGCGCGT
>JAFFZH010010803.1:0-60279 GCA_018420115.1 Euura saliciscinereae | reverse complement strand
GGGGTGAGACATGTTTTACGAACAACCCTCCCCAGGAGTTTGTCACATGTGGTAGCTATAATAACCAAAACTATTACTCCCTAATTTATGAGCTGAATTTTCGTCGGGTCACGAAGCTGCGACCGACCAAAGTGTCATAATTAAAAGTAACAAAAATAATTATACATCAACGATATCATGCAGAAATTGAGTTATAAATTTGAGAAGATATAATTCAGAGGAAAAGTGTAGAAACTGCGAGATCCTTGGGGGTCCTTTGGCTGTAGAGTCAAGGATTCTCGTCGTTGAAACAATGGCTATATATCGTGTGGCACATGCGTGCGAAATGGAATTAATTTATCGCAGGGCAATTATAACGAGCCATATATTAAGGAGACCCAGGTTCATTTACCGTTTCGACGGTACTTAGACGCCGGTTCATTTAAACTCATGTTGAGAGACCCTGCAGCGACGATGCGTGCATCTGTCGCCCTTGCAGTCCCATTCGAGTCCCGGTGGTCCGGTGTGACACAGCCTCGCAGTCTGTAAATGCAGCAGAAACATATATTCCCCCAAAATCCCCCGGCCCTCCTTGAGCCCGGTAAAACTTTCGCTGTCGTCGGCTTTGTTCGAATCCCCCAGGGTAAACTTGGCGATCTACCCAATTATTTATCGTGCAGGGAGCATAAGCAATTACAACGTACAAATTTATGATTCAGTTCGTACGTGCATGAAACCATTGTACGGAAATCTGACTTTTCAGTTTTCTCCACTTATGTAAATTATAAATAAAAATATCAGTCGACGATATTTTATGATTTATCGACTGCACTTGTTATTCAGAGTCGTTATAACGTCGAGTATGGGTTGTAACAACGACGGTATTATAGCCTCGTAGCAGTAAAGTGAGTGCAGCTAGACGCCGTTTCTGAAGCCAAGTAGTTATCGCAACGGAGATGCTGCAGGGTCGTATTATACGGTCGAACGTTATAAAAAAATAAAGCAAAAATAATAGATATACAGTAATTTAGTTCGTTAATGAACTTCTACTTGGCAAACCCCAGTTCTCGCGTAACCAGCCACCACCTAGAGCCAACTCGACGATATATTCTTGTTGTAAATAGAAACCCCTAGAGCTCTGGTAACAATACACACAGAATTCAGACTGAGAGATTCAAGTGATACCCTATAGCTATGTTAACCGCACTAATCCTACCGCAGGAAACCGAAACACGGCAAGACTCATCCATTGTTCGTGGAAAAAAATCGAATCGTTTGTCACGTTCCCCTTTGAGTTTCTACAAAGAAAATCAATTTCACCCTGAAAATCAATTTTCTTTTCTTTTTTCATTCGAATCAAATGCTTTCAGCCTTTTATCAATGGCTTCCGGTTTAGTATCACGGTGCAGTTACCTCGGTGACCAATAAACAGGGATAATTGCTTGGCACAGTGGCAATAAACGGCTAAAATTTAAATACAAATTTAACGGACCATCCGTGCCGGCAAAACCCGGCTTATTATAAATTGATCTAATCTGTATGCATTAAAACCATGTTTCAATACGCGGCTCCAACTTGCGGTCCACGTGGGTCGTCGATATCAAATTTTGATAATGCGCTCTGATATTCAAATTAGAATCAGGATTCATCAGATTTATCGTTGTCTGGTCTCCGATAGGGGGATATTCCTCGTTCACAGATCTCGCGGCTGCGGAAGACGGGCGCTTGCTATATTATTGATAGATGATGGACCGCAACCGCCCTGGGGGGTACAGCCGTACTGATATGGCCCGATACCATATCCGACATTATTTGATTCGAATTATCTCAGACTCCTTGGGCAACGCGTTGTACGTATTTAAAACCGAGGATTTATCCCCAGAGGAGTTTGAGTGTCCGCATAAATATAGTCCAAGAGTAGAACGTACTGAAGTATAGTAGAATGCAAAGATATCCGCGGTTATGGAGCAATTCATGTTTGGCACAGGTTGGGAATCTCCGATTTTTCACCGCAAACGTGAATCTGCAACACCTAAAGCGAAATCCAGAGCGTTAAGATAAATACGTAATCATTGTGGAAGAGGAGTATGACCGAAATACTGGATCCCAACATCTAACAGACTACTAGAAAATTTTTTTTGAAGAAGAAGAAGAAAATAAATTGCAACCTCGAGTTACTAAATGTCGTAAAAAACTATAAAGTTCGTGGTACGATATCAGGGGGATTACCAAAATATTCGCGTCTTAAATAACTTTGCTGGGATAGTCGTGAACCGCTTATTATAACACCAAAAAATATAGTGTCGTTTTTTTAGGGGCTGCATTTTTTACGGTATAAAGGGACTGGATTAACGAATCTAGATTAACGATTGACCTCCCACAATCCGTAACAATGAGCAGTGGTATCCATAGGTTGTACCTATACGCGATAGAAGTTGATGAAAATTTATGTGAAGTCTACCGTTGCCGCTTAAGGGTCGTTTGTCGTGTTCCACCCAGGGTTTTCATCCGATCCGAAACACGGCTGTTATGATCGGTGACACCGCGTGTGTATCGATATTCAATGCGATTGTTCATCTTTATTGGCAGAAATTGTCGCGAATAACGGTAACAATCTCTTCGTCGCAGCGTGGAATAAAAAAAAAATCAAATAAAATACAAAAAATTCGATCATACGTTCGAATCCATGAATAGATAATAGATTATTCTTCTATGGACGCATAGGCGTGCGTGTGTGTGACTCGAGAGGGGAATGCTACAGAAAGTCAGAAACCGAAATGATTCATCGAGGATTACCATATTCAAAATTCGTTTACGCGGCTTTTTATATAAACCGAGGACCGGGGGTAATAATTTCATAAAGAGATTCAATTGCCGCTTATACGACCTCCGGTGAAATATGAGTCTACGCTTTGTGAAATGAAGTTTAATTGAATCGAAAAGAATGTCGCGTACCATTTCCCTTGACTATTCTCTACCTAAATATGCATTGCTCGACCAATCCACGACGACTTGAAATCTGATGGTATCAAAAAATCGATAAATCCTGTTTCTGAATTTTCTTGGGATTGTTTTTCAACCTCTTCTGCGATTCTGTGGAATCACCTGACAACTTTTTAGGCATTCAGAGAAAGTTAATAGAGGTCCAAAGTGGGCTGTATGGACGAAAAATTGGAGCGAATGGTTCTTCTAATGGAACAAGTGAAGTGACTTGATCGAGGTTTCCGGAATCGTGTTAGCTCAATTTTCTAATCAACCCTGTCAGCGATCGAATCCTTTCAAACAACTTCTTGCGTACTTGGTGAAGCGGCTAACGAGACGAAAACCGTAATAACGTACGTGGCATGGGGGCAAAGCCCGTTCGATACAACTTCGTGCGAGTCGATACTTCGGCTTAACAATGCATCTACTTTGTTGAGGCAAGAAAAAGGAATGAGAATTTTGTTCCCTTTTCAAGTTGTTCGCCACCGGGAGGACGCGACGAAGGCACAACTTTAGCGGCGAATAAAAGGCCCTTTGATTAAAAATTAATAACAAAGATAAAGTAACATTGGGCCCGATGGTTGTCTGCATTGTACGAACGAATAGAGTCACGAGGGGGTTATTATGCTCCTCAATACCCAGACCCCATGACGCGCTGTTCCATCCTCCGGGATACGATCTTGATGCAACACTCGACCGCATCTCAAACTGCCGGCTCAACCTATTTGTAGCAATTAAACTTCGCCCCAACCCCCGCCCTTCTGGCCGAGATAATGAAGCCTCTCACAATCAGTTACCCCTAATGTCTATATTAACGTTTCTATTAATGACGGGCGCAACAGCGGCTTCGATTTTGTTCTTCTTCACACGTTGACCGCATGAACTTGGAAGTTTTGGGCCAGGAATGTGAAAAAAGTCTGTTCGAGGTGTTATCGACCGGTTATTTGGTAGATTTTCGTGGAAACAAAGGACCGGTCGTGATTCCTTTCTGAATAAACTCGTTAATACATTTTTACCGCCCAATTTCATGGTTCGAACGTCGGAGAGTACGGAGGAGGTTTGAGGTGCGGATGCGAGAGTGAAGGCGTCTCGACGCCCAGACCGATACCGGGGTGAGAGAGCTACTAAAACAGAATCGAAACCGCGTTCGGTACTCTCTAACAGACACTTCACGCTCTTTAAATATTAATGATCGTTTTAAAAAAGTTATTAGCGGGAAAATGACTCGGCTCGCGCATTGTCTCGCGGTACGTTAGGTACACGTTACGAGGCGAAGGCGAGGTAGGTATACCGTTCTGAAATTAGGAACGCACTCGAGCATAAGGGACGATATATCTCAATTTGTTCAGGACGTGGTTCTCAATGTATTCGTATAAATATATATTCCCGCGAGTGTGCAGGGTGCCTCGTGCAAGGAAATGGGGACAGAACAGAACCGAATAGGGGGACAGTCACGGCTCCTGATTTTTCAGACCCTAATCACCTTTTTTTTTATCGCCCTAGCTACCGTCGGACATTTTCGTTCCACGCACAAATTATTGAGGCTTTTTTTTGTCTCGACGATAGTTTGATTGTTCTAAGACGGTGCAGAAGACGTATCTAGCTACTGGATTTCCGCGGTCTGATCGAGTCTGCGTAATTAGATTTAACGGAGGTGTGTAGGAATGGTAGGATCCTCGGAGTTACATCTGGCGTCACGGCCCATTTACCCAGTACCAGCAATCGGCTGCATAATATCTTCATTAATCCCGCTATTTATGCCTGCGGAACCCCCGTCGTTCCCTAACCGTCAATAACCATCCGAACCTGGATGGACTGTTTAAAACTTTGAAAGACACTTTAATCGGTGCCACTTGCTATCAGCTCGCTGCATACTGTACAGAAAACTTTGGCTTGCAGATGGGACCTGATGCAACGATGAATAGAAGACGATAAACGATTTGCGACGGGTCGGTCATTCCCTGGATACAATTTATTCGAATAATTGCCGTTTCACAGACTTATCACTTCCACGAAACTATCTGAATTTATATGAGGCATTTGGGGAATTAGGCGGGACAGTCAAATTACTTAGAATTTTTGAAGTCGATGTCAGTATTTTATGAAATTTTTATGGAATTTTCAAGATATTCTTTGTGGAAGAACATGATATCCGGAAATTGACATTATTATCCTTATAACCTCTGTCACTCGGGGAAAAATTAAATTCTGGACCCGAGTTCGTTCTCCCACTTCTTAATTAGTCTTCGGCACACCTACTCGTGTGATGATATCTCTGTTACCCTCGATATTGCGTTCCAAAGCGGTAGTGTGAATTTTCCGAGGTTTGATTGAGAATAAAAAATGTATACCATGTAAAATCAGCAAGTCATGTGCCCAAAATTACTGATTACCGGATGTCAATTTTCCCTGAATTTTGTTGCTCACCGTACCTTGGAACACTTTATCGAGCATTTACTCTTTATCGACGAATTGACTTTCTCGTTCGATAGTTAAAACAATAGATATTTATGTGGCATGCGCAGAAAGTAACTGCAATGTTTATTCGGCAAGGTTATGTTTTTCGTACGAGCCGTTGGTTTTACCTGGCGGGCGTTGTAAAGCAACTTTCTGCGCGCGCCCCATACAATATTTTTTACGGCACAGGCATTAATAGTCACTTTGATGCCAGTTGAGTTCCGCACGAACTGCGTATAGAGAGGGGGTAACCTGCGGTATAAAGATTTTATTCCGCAACTTTGACATGCGCATTTCGAACTGCGCATCAAAGTTGCGGAATAAAGACTTTATACCGCAACTTTGAACTTAGCGGTACAAAGTGCCACTTGCCGGAACGAAAACAGGCGTCAAAAAGTGACTTTTTAATGCCTGTGCTGTAAAAACCACTTTGTCCACTCGCACACTATGAAAAATAGCCAACGGTTGCCTTTCTCCAAGAATATCTTCTCGGTGCATGTGTGTACATAATATCTGAAGAAATATGATGATAATATAATTCCAAGTTACCGCGTTCTGTAATTTGTGGGAAACTTGGGTTGTTTTGAAAAAGTTGCGTCTGTGTAAGAAAATTTTATTTATACACAAAACGTTAGCCGAGCGGCGGCGGCGGCGGGTCAAATGCGGGAAAGGGAGAAAATATTACCTACAGTTACCATGGGTTAGGGGTGGTTACGTGTACATGCGCTGTGGCGTTAACAATTCGAGGCTTTTCATCGGTGGCAAGCTGGTTGATTTTTTATCTCTCGTTGTTGTTTTTTTTTTCTGTTGTCTACTATTTTCTTTTTGCCTGCACCGAACGATACCTTTTACCCAAATGAAAATCATATACAGCTACCTACTCGTATTACTGCACCCAGTATAATACGCAACGCGTGTACCCGTGCGAGAGAACGGGGGCTGCACATTGGCGAGTAATATCGAAAATTAGGAGGGATATATAATATGTTACAAAGCGGAAAAAGTCACGGGGTGCTCGGGCGAATAAAGGGCATGAAAAAAACTCACCCAGGTTCTGCGTGCTTTGGCCGAAAGAAAACCACGACGAGCCTCATCCCCCCTGAATGGGTACTCTTATGATAAATTCAACGATCTGCCACTGGGAACGTTTAAATTTTCTACAAAATCGCAAGATAAACTGCATTCTGTAATTTGACGTAGTCCAAGGCGATAACGCCAAGGTTGACAGGTGGACGAGAACCTGAAGTACCGATAATTTATATCGTCTCGGTGAAACGGACAAAGCGTTTATTGGCTCTGACTCGGAGCCATTCCCGAGGTCTTGGCGAACTTTTTACGTTTTTCACGCAGCGGTGGTTGGAATCGTTTCAGTCGTTCCCTCGATACACGGAGTTGTAATGACCCTGGGGGCTTGAATTAACATGAAAATGCTTGTCATACATGTTGAACACATTGAACGGCAGCGAACAGCGCGAAGCTTCACGAACACCGTGATAAATAATGCATCGACGAGAAATGCCCCTGCTCGGCTCCTGCTCTACCCCTGGCACCGTATCGAGAGAGACCCTGGTGCAGTGGCTGCGGAGCCAACTCCATTGTCAGGACACCCCGGCTGCAATAACTCACGACGCGCAACAACTGCACACAATGCTTGGGACCCGCGCCACTGTGTGTCACGTTTAATGAAAAACATTTCGTTCAATTTTAAAACGAGTTCGAACGACTTGAGAACACGTCGTTGACTCGCTGCGTCTGCGTTCGTTTGTTTAGCCTGGCAACGATGGCCAGGTGTATTTCGCCCGCTGCAGTTGCATCGACTCGAGAGATAAGATATTGGAGAATGAGAAGAACTTGAGAGATTTATTCGGAATCGAGGCCCCAGTTACGGCAACCACCTGCATTCTGAAATAAAGAGATTTAATATGTGGTGATTATACTCGCAGGGTCGAAAATGACAGCTGACGGGAGTGGAAGCCATCGTTAAGAGCATTCCGGTTTATGAATATATCCTTAATAGGAGGTTCCAGTTCAACGCGTTTCCTTGAGAAACCCAACTCGAGTCTCCCGCCAGGAAATTGAGCGATAAAACCGTGCTCTATCGCATTCCGTGCGGCATCGCAACCGCCTTTTTTATACCTCTCTATAGTCACATCCACGGCAAAATCACTCACGTTCACATTTCGCGAACGTGTCAGCCTTCGTATACGTCTTTCTCCTTCTTTCTCTCTCTCTCTCTCTGACACGAGATATAAAACAAGAATAATTATCATCACCCGCGGCTTCTTTAATCCACCAACGAAACACCTGCGACAACCAGACGCACCTGGACTCAGACCTTGATCGCAGGTCTGAGCGTCTTTCTTGTACACAAAATAAAAATCTTACCGCAAGGAATGATATGGCTTCCCGGACTTAACATCTGATCACTGACCCTTGGAAACTTCACGCTCTTTGGGGACCTGGAATCCTTGAAAAGACGGTATTTTTCCGAAATGAATCAATTAGTTTGAAGTATCGAAAAATAAGTTCTATTATTTTTGCCACATGATAGTTATATTTTGAATCATGGTCAATCATCAAAGTATTGAAAAACTGGAAAGCTACTGGACCAAATAAGTTGTAGCTTACGATTTTTGCGATACGTTCATTAGTTTCTCAAACAACGTTATCGCTTTTTGCTACTATTTTCGTAATTTTTTTAATAGCAGGACATCCGACTCTACATTATGCGGAATCTACTCATGAATACCCGGAGAACATCATTTCTGGATGATGAGATCAAATATTATCATCAATTCTGTCCAATTTCATCAAACTTCATCTCAATTCCACCTCGATTCCATCCTTATCAAATTGTATAGAGTCATGTGTTTTTTCAATTTGTTCGATTCGATTAAATTTCGAGAACATTTTCAAGCAATTCATAGACGACCGTCCCGAATATTTCACACATTGTGTCTCTAATATTCGAATTCTATCATTTTCGAGCTATCTTGATGGTAACTAGTTTCAATTCGTAACCAATTCCTTCAATTACAAAGAATGAATTGGTCGAAAAAGCGTATCTTTCCTCCACGGGTCAGTGTAATTTCCGTGAACGACGGTCAGGGTGAATGCAGGGACAACATTTTTTTGCTGTCACTGATAACTATCGCAGCTACACCTGAACCGCAGAATGTCACGTTGCGACTGCAACGGTGTGCCTAGTGCGCGGATTTTCTATGCAGAAAATATACGTACGACTATACAGTCAGGGTGTGTATACTTTTTGAATGATAAAAAAAGTTTAAAAAAAATCAAAAAGGCAAAAAAAAAAAAAAAAATAACACGCAGATGTGACCTGCTGGCGTATTCACGCGTGACAACTGCATCCGGGGAGTGAAAAAGCGGAGAACTGATGCCCCACTTATGAAGAAAAAATCATACGAAACCGTGTGTGTGTTTTAATTGGCGACCGTTTTTCGTCACATGTTGCGAATACTTCGTTCATATAACGCCACCTGCACCGTTAAATTACACGAGAGTAACATAAAAAATCAAATTTTCGTAACGATCTCGATAATTTGTGATAATATATCCATTTGCTTTCTGAAACTCGGACCTTTATATTGGCAAAAACGCGATTCTGATTTCTCCGCACGATAGTCAGCGAATGCCGATGGCAAACAAACGATAGATACATAAACGACGAACAACGGACTCCGACGGTTTTCGGTTTATTGCTTGATCGTCGGCCAATCAAAGGCTAGGATAAATATTACCGAAGCCCGATCGAGCCGACTCTCTGTTTGTTCGGTCACGTGCATTGTTGTCTCACTATCGTCCCTGCTGTCGCTACTCTCCCACCGACAAACGATCTTTGTTCACGTTTGTATTCCGCGTTTGTTCCTCACAAATTGACGCGGTGGTCCATCTATCGAATCCCTTTTTACCGACCCACAACTCCATCGAATTGTTTCAATAATATTTTAGCCCGCGGATTGCCTTTCGAATTGAAAATTTTCGCTGCGTTTCACCACCAGTTCTCGTAATTACGATAACGTTGGTCACGTTCGACGAAAAGTTTACTTGTGTATAGTTAAAAACAAACGGAGCCTGATCAGCGGATGGAACTGGATCCAAATTCCAATTAGCACCGAGAATTTCGTCGCGTTAGTAACTCGAAATTTCCTCTATTTATCCTACCTGAATATTGGATAACTGCAAGAGAGGTACAGGTATAACCTTGTGGTTCAGCTGCTCGCAGGGATTTACAGAACCACCTCTCTCCACCACCGACGCCACTCAGCGAGATGCCCGAGGCGTTCGTTTAATTGACCGTTATTTATTTTCACAGCTCACTTTTCGCCATTTACCCGAGTGAGTATTGTAATACTCTCTCCACCTCTCCGAAGCTCAATTTTCTCGTTTATAGATAACGCTGTTTGCGCTGCTCGATACAACCCAAGTTAACACGTGGCTCTTGCGGTTTGAGAGTATCTTCAAAGAACGAAGATCCAGAGATCTTTTAATTTCGCAAAGACTCTCAACATTTTTGCTAAAGTAATTTTCCGACGATTGCATCCATGGAATTACACTTCGCCTTGATCACACGGGTCGTGGAGAGGAGGATTTTTATCACAGCCGAGAACTTCCCGACGGCTATCTCTCGGTTTCCCTTGAAACTCCTCGCGAATTCTTTCGCGTGATAAAGTACCCAGGTTGCTCTCTCAATGTCTTGCGGAGAGCGTTAAAAAATTCATAAACCATTACATAAATTTCCATTTATCTAATTCGGGCTGCTCTCTCTCTCTTTCTCACTCCTGCTGCCACGGTACGGCTCGATTCGGCTCCTTATCTTCTCTCGGCATCGGGCACTGGTGCAGGAACGCGATTGTACAGCGGCTACATCTCCGCAACCGGTACACATGGACTCGGGAGAATAGCCCGGTCCTTTCTATGGTCCATGAAATTCGACCCACGCGCGGGGCTACCCGGAGTTTGATGGCGAGGTCTTCCACCGAGAACAACGTGCCTCTGGATATTATAAATATAAGTCACAGGTACCGGACTATTTCATGAATTCAACCCACAAACTTATGCTCAAGCAAATCACGGGATTTAACGTACTCAGTTCTTTACCTCGTCTCAACGCATTAACATTTCCGTTCATCTCACAGAAGAGAGAATTAAGATATCCTCACATTTACATTATGTGTGGGTATTTTATTGTTACCTCGAGGTATTTCGAATCAAGCGTAGCTTCCAGATCGTCTATCCGACGAGTCTTGAATTTGGTTTTATACCACGATCACCAAATTCGATTTAATATCCTCTAGGTCTGATGGCTCCTGCATTGAGCCCTTGGTATTCGAATAGCAGTAGTAGCAATTGTCGAAGCAATGGAAAGCTCAGAGTTCGAGAGGAGTTGGAGACAATGATGATGCATTTCATTGGTTCCATTGTCAGCAGGATTCAAGTTCACAGACAGAATCGATCGCATGTATCCATCCCGCACGTCAAATAACATTGATGGGTAACCAGCGTCCGCCATTCATCGGAACCAATCGATGTTTGCTTCGGACTTGGTATCCATCGCCATTGCATTCGCGGAAATCATCATTGATTAATATAGCTCGCTACCTTGTCTCTATCATTTGTTTTTATATTCGTGGAATCAAACTGAAGTCCGCTGCATGTGAAAGTGTTTGTTTAATTTTTATCTTTCCCCTTGAGCCACGTCTCGCGAATCATTGGCTATTCTGCACACACGCAGCCGTCTAATTCCAGGCTGAATTAATCCAATAGTGCAGTTTCACTTTAGCCCTGTTTGCGTTCAGACTGTGAATTAACGAGTTCTTCGCCCTTCTCAGACACCAGGGATCGCCATGCGCTTTCACAGATTTAACGACCTGTTAATTTTGAAGCAAGGGGTCGTGACCGGAATATCACCCATTGTTAATCAGGCCCGAAACGATTGCGAGTATTCACCAAAGGGTAGATTCTTGAAGAATAAAGCCAGCCACGAAATTGTTTGGCGGATGTTTTCCTCCGATCGACTGCTCAGAGAATAATCTTAGGCGATAGATATCTTCTCGGATAGAGGAGTGCGCGTGCTTTGGGAAACCCTTGATAACCAAAATCTCGGGAAAGATCTCTATTGGAATGGAAATTTTGTGTAACGTACAGCGTCGTACGGAAAGAGTTGTGAACCTGTCCTATGCGATAAGGTTTTGAGCCATCTTTTTTTATTCCTCTTCGAAGTCAGGTTCATTCGGTAGAAATAATACTAGGAGGAACCATATGCATGGTGAAATGTGAAAGTTTGTCCAGCTCTAATTTGATTATGGGTCATTATCAAAGAAAATTACAACAAACGTCAACCGTGATCTATAATTTAAATATGGCATTAGGGACGAACTATATCATTAGCGACTTGTGTATAATTTCAGTTGTGTGGTCCAGCCCGGCGGACAGACGTCTTCATGAATCGCTACCAACCGACAATTAAGATGACGAGCCCAGCTTCGAGACGATGATTCAACTCTCTCAACACAAGCGCGACGTCGTGAAGCAAATAAATTTGTGTGACTTTGAAGAATTTTATTCTTTTTATTTTCTTATCTCTCAAGACTTTTTGATCCTCGACGGAAGATGAGCTAGAGGATGCCAAAGCGTGGTGGTATTGTCAAGGTGAGGTGACGCGTGATGCGTGCGGTAGGAATTCAGTCAGTTCTCCGTAATAATAGATATTACGACAAAGCTCGTGTGTGCCAACGCTGAAAATTGATTGGACACGAACTGATTGTTGATAAGGTAGACTCCGCGGTAGAGGTTTGAGAGACGACGTGAGATTCCGCGTTGTGGATTGGCCTGGAAACACAGAGCAATCTGAGGCCTGAGAACTTAACGACTCAGCATTCTTTCTCCACTGGAGGAACGCGGCCCACGCAATAAGTTGAAATTCGAGGATCGTGACGTGTGTGTCAGATGCGAACAACCAACGCACAATAATCACGGCACAAAAGCTAATGAACAAACGAACACTCCACTTTATTGTATATACCTACATGAACAAATTGTAGTTACCGGGTGATCAATCGGCGATTACAAAAGCTCGAATTTCATGGGACTTGACCCCGTGGCTCCAAGAAATTAAGATATTGACGATGGGAGTTAAACGAGGCAGATTCTATAGGAGCGTAAAAAGAAAACCGTAGTAAAACTAGGAAAAGGTTGAATGCGTAGTGTGGGTGTGGTTGAAGGTGAAAGGGCGACGGGCGAAGGGTAGATGTACCCTAGGCCAGTTCCCTTTTCGACGGACGAGCAAAGGGAGGCTTTTTTAATTAGCAAACACACATTCGCGTGCATATTGTAGCCATCGTAGCAGCATCCCCTTCACTTTACGGCGACCGTGGCTTCACGTGGCCCGCCGCCATCCAGCAAGGATAATCTAATTATTCGGGACGACAAATCTCGTTACCCAAGCCGTCCTCGTTGCCTGGGTTCGGCGTCGGCGTGCTGGCTTCATCGCGGACTTGAACGAAACTAAACGAAATGCAAACCCATAACGGACAGAGTAACCGCTCCGCGTTATCGAAACAGGCAAGCCGTGAGCCTCGGGCCCAGGTATCGTTAACATAATCGTTAATTTCTCGGTGTAAAGTCCCCGAAAATTATTCACTCCCTGCAGAAGCGAGGGAAAAAAGAAGGGAGAAAAAATACATAAAGTACAAAAAAAAAAAAAGTTAACGGGGGCTTATGCAAATGTTCGTAATTAATTTCACGAATCCTATTAGGACTTGCGCAGGTGCCGGAATAAGGATCCCCGGAAACTGACTCGAGATCCTCGTTCCTGTCCTAAGGGAACGATACTTTCGATGAGGAATCACTTTTTTCTCTGACACATTGGGGATCGCAGCTTAGTCCTGATTAGCGTGGACCACCCCTTTCCCTCACAAAGCGGAACGAGAAACGCTCTTCATAAACAGTTCGACGTTTTTGCTGAGCTAACGAAAAAGCAGTAAATATACATCCATCGTGCGAAATTCGTTAATTTCACAGTGACTGCATCCGGGTGGTCGGAGTTTCCCTCTTTCACCCTTCGGTCGCGGTGCCGCGGTTCGCGACCACCGGGTCTCGGCCCAGCTTTTCGGTTCCCATCAACCGAGGATCCTCGACCCCCCACCCCTCTCGGTTTCCCGTATTATTGACGGCTTAAATTCATTAGATTCAGCGACGGTGGTGCCGGAGCTGCTGGGAGGCGGAAGGCCTCAACCTTCCTCGGGAAAAGGAACTCTGCCGACTCTGCGGAAAATAATACCGTAAATATATCGGATTACTTTATCAAATCACACCGATCGTGGAAAACTGTGCACTACACCTCTCTCCCTCTATCTCTCGTTATTTTCATCCCTCTCGCTTCTCTCGTCGTCTATTCTCCTCGTCAGCCCTCGGGGCTCGGGGGCCCGTATTTATCTTTTTTTCCGCACGGGACGTAATTTGGAAAATCCTGAATAAAGCCGTCGATAAAGTGAGGCGTATACACGCTCGCATGCGATATAAATCCCTGCGTGGGTCTACCGAGCACATTGTGTGTATCAGCCGCGACTGAACCGTCAAGGTCGCCGTTGGACGTCACCGGGGCGATCCATAATCCGAGGGGGGAATAAATTTATCAATTTCTGTTCCTCGTTCCTCGGGCAGAAATTTACCCGACTCTCGAGGATGAATCGGGGGATGTAAAAGCCGACGAGCGAACTAGACGAATGGTATTCAATCTCCGATTAAAGCTGAAGATTTACGAGGTGTGTCACCTGCACCGAAATCAAACCTTCATCATCCTTTGGCACCTTCTGAGATCTGCAGCAATGGCGACAAAGATTATCCGGAGGATAAATTCGCGGTTATTTTTTTCACCGCTATACCAGAAAATTAATCTAGTCCGGTTTAAACACGCCTCTGCGACGTGAAGTAAAAGCGGTGAAAGAGTGATAATTACACGTGCCAGTAGTAAGGTTGGGGGGTATATCCGTACGCTTGTAGCCCACGAGTAATCAAGTCTCGTGCTCGAAGCAAAGAATGAAGAGCGCTTTAATGAAAGTATAAAACCGTTCTGGCTGACACGGGTAAAGAGTTCGTATATTTATAGCAGGGTACTAAAAATCCACCTTTTTCTTTTCTCTACAATTTTTTTAATTCTTTTTCTTATTCTCAAGATGGTTGCGTGCCCGGCGAACGCCGACCAAGTATTTATTCCTGAGACTGCAGACGCGCTCCAGTCCTCAACGTCATCAATCTTTATTTCCACACGCTCGTGCGATTCACGGACAATTTACCTCCTTCACTCTCACCTCGGGTTTTCGATTCAGTAAAATCTTTTACATACTCAGAAATACCGGATGAATTTGTGAGGCGTATTCTGTCTCAATTATACTCACGGGTCACGGGGATTTATGAAAAGAAAAAAGAAAAATTATGGGCGCGTCGCATCGATTCTGCGGCCTGAAATAAACGGCCGTTTTACATCTTCGTTTGATAGTTTCATTTTAGGGAATTCAATTTGACGCGACCGAGATCGTTATCGCTTGGCTCACCTTGGCGTGCTCGTGATTACAGGTAGTTAGTTAATCAGTCGAGTCGAGTGAAGGCAGGGAAATAATTATTACGGTAAATTCAATCATTCTACTTAAAAATAACTTTCAAATTGTTTTATAAGGCTTTCAGCCATAGACGCCCACGCCGGGTATACCTACGTCTCTATTAACCCTGCCTATCTTTATCTTTCGGGCCTACGCACGTCGCCGTCGCATCCGAGTACGGTAATCACCTGTTCATAAATTATGACAGGGTAAAAGCCAGGAGTAAATTAACCTGACGGAGGAAATTTTGTGATAAAGGCGTCTTGACAATTCGAACCACCCAAAAATACAGAATGTTCGTTACACAGCCGCATGAGATTTGTATCGGATACGTCAACGCGGCGATGAATATCTATAGAAGTTAGCTCCAACCTCGGTCGAGATCGTCGGTCGATAATTAATTAGTCGAGGTGGGGTCAAGTTGGTAATTAATTACTTTAATTCCTCTCAAAGTTACTCACAAGTTTGAGCCGCTTTAGCTCCGGATCAGTTTCCACGGATGTGTAATTGGCGTTGATATCGGCTTCCATTAGCGGACTGGGGTATTATTTTTTAATCACAAGTCCTTCGGAAGGTGCAGGCGCCCAATGGGCGAGGGTAGTCAGACGAGGAGACGAGATGAGGAAAGAAGACTGGGAAGACGGGGGATGAATAAAGCGCGAGATACACAGAAAATGAGAAGAGATATTCAAAAGTTTTGAACGGAGTTCGACCAAGAGGCTGAAGCACGATGCACCAATGGTACCTCGATGGTCTCGTAATTATTCCACTTCCAAACTCACCAGCGATGCTTTCACGTTACGAAACTTTTAACGCCCCAATATTTTCCCTCCGTAGTTATTATTCACGCAAATTCTCGGTATGTGCTATACGAGATTATATACTATATTCGGGGTAATCAAAGTATGAATAATAAATCACGAAGGATAATAAGAAGAAAACAACTGAAGCTACTGTGACTGACTTATCTCAAAGTGCACTTGTGGAAACTGAAAAAGCTCTAGTGCGGAAAGCAGAGTCATCACGTCTTTCCCACCGTCCTGAAATAGGGTACTTCCTAATTTGGGATTCGTGCTGTGTCGCACTTGGCTCGGGAGTGTCGGGGGGTTTGGAGCAAAAGGATTCTTGACTCACGAGAATACTACATTGTTCATTTGTGTTTAGTGAATATCATTACGGAATGTTAGCCACGACGCGACGAGGATAATTTATCTTCTCGAAGAGTTCTAGCCATTACTTGATGTTGGGGGTATGAGTATGGTATAACTACATACATACGTTTCATACAGACGGCGATGATTGAGTGCGCAAAGAACGAGAGTCGCTTCTTATGTCTACGGTATAACTCCGCGGTAAGAAAAGAATGCGAAGAACGCGAGACAAAGGGTGGAAAAAAGTTGGCGCCAAATTTAACGGCGCTCTTCTGTATACCTTCGTGGCTCTTTCAGCTTCGTGTGTTACATACCTAATCGTACCTATATTTCCTTATATCAAATTCCGAAGAAACTTGTCTCGACTCCCTACCCCTGACAACCATCAGTCGAAATACATGGTTTCCACTTTTTCGCCAATATCTCCCTTCAGGTTGCTCCCAGGTGAAAAATGATCGGAACCAATTTTGAAGATGATGAAATTTTCCACAAAAAAGGTGGGAACACTTTTTCGTTTATAATAGACGGTTCGAAAGATACAAGCCCAGGAAGTTAGAATCCTCACAACCATCAGTCGAAGTAGATGGTCTTCACTTTTTCGCCAATATCTCCCTCCAGGTTGCTCCCAGGTGAAAAATGATTTCAATCAATTTTCGAGATGATAAAATTTTCTACAAAAAATGTATTCACAGTTTTTCGTGTATAATCGACGGTTCGGAAGATACAAGCCCAGGAAGTCAAAATCTTCTTGAACACTTTTGGAATATCCGACTCGCAAAACCATGGAACATGTTAAATCCCCGTGGATGATACCCGCGCGATTAATAACGGTGAAATTAATGCCGAGGTTAGAATAAAGATGAACGACGCGGGTGCCGGCGACACACCCTCTGCGCCTTTGGCTTCTACCCTTCACTCTTCACCCTTTACTCTTCACCCTTCGTCGGTTGCCCCGTGCAATCCTCAGTCCCTGAAAGTCCCTTTTGCCAGCGATATTCGCAATGCCATTACGGATTAGACTTTCGCTCCTCATTCCCCGGGGTCTCGTCGCGCCCCTCTCTCTCTCTTTCTCTCCGTCAGTTCTCCGGCTGGCGAGACGCACATAGAGGCGATACCTATCCTACGGGATTCTGTGCGGGACCACCCGCGCCTGCAGAGCTCAAACCCTTTGATTTGTGCTGCCGCAGCTCTATCTCGCAGACTTTCGCTAAATCACGGTAGGGGGAGGTGGGGCTGCGCGTTTCCTTTTAAATCTTATTCCCACCCTGTGACGATGCCATTCGCCGAATCCGTCTGCCCGGCACGTCAATCTCGACGGATTTAACTTAATTCTCCTTTTCCAGAGGAAAAAGGAGGCCCACTCGCTCCCACTAGACAAAGACCGAGGCCGAATAGGGTCTCGTGTAGTTGATTCAACCTGCAACGCGGATCGACTGGGGCTATTTTTTCTTCCCCCTCGTCAAAGAAACCGATCACTGATGCAAATCCGATCGACGCGGTATCCCCGGGTGTAACCTAGTTTCGAAATGAATCGAGCAAAGCTTATACACAGAAGCGGAGTGTGTGCCTCGCGGAGACTCGTCTCTCGGATACGGTGCAACGTCAAAGGCTTATTCAACGCCGTTTCCAACGATTACCAGAGCTCGAACGAGTGAGAAACGACCCGAAGATCCGCTCCGTCCGACCTGTACTGCGTCGACGTATCCGAGGACGACCGGTCACGTAGCTACGTACGTTACGCGGAGGAGATTAAGTGATTGGTTTCCGAATTAATCCCTCTCTGAGATACCGCCGGGGACCGCCCATTGTCCACAGGCGATTCTTTGATCTTGATAGAAAAGAAACCGTTTCGATGATTATCAAAGTTGCCATGAAACGTGGATCAGGAAAAATGGTTACGACAAAGAAGCTGCTATATACCGTTCCCAGAATCTTCTATACCCTTTCACCAGGGTCGATTGTCCAGTCCAAACAATGGGGCTACGTGCTCTGGTCCTTTGCCTCTACCAGCGTCCGCGGTGCATCCACTTGAGGTACCTACGTTGTGGCCCGAGGAGAAATGGGGCAAGTGGTTAACGACACATCGCTTGGCGGTGCAACGTCAAACAGTCCGAGTAAATATGAGCCCCGTCGACCTTTCACCGTCCCTCCTTGACGACCACGAGAAACGGAGGCGGAGATTGACTCGACGATGAAAGCATCGATGAGACAGAGATTGCCAGAGTCAATATGGTAGGAAATGTCCATTGAATGCTTCTTCCGAAGAAGGGTAGCCCATATTCACCCCCGAAACGGAAAGCGACTACTTCCTAATCGAAATCAAGATATCACAGAAAATAAAATCCGAGACCTTCTGAAATCTTCTGAAAGCCCGAAGTCAGAGGAGCTTGAAAGTGGTATGAAAATAGTGGTTTTAATTTATAGTCAAGAATGGCGAGTTTCTTGCCGGGCTCATCTGACTACCGGAGATAAATCTTGAGGCCATTAGGTTCTATGGAGCGCGTCGCTGAACCGGAAGAAGATTGGGTCCGAGTTTGAGTGCAAAGGTCAAAGACCCTTGTAATCGGGTTACTAACGAGTGGAGTTCGTCTCACGTCTACAGGAGCTGGAGGTGGAAAAAATAGTGAAAATTGTCCGAGACGAAGTCATAGTTCGATACGGAAACGGTACACCATGGGGTGTGTGAGGATTACTAAAGTCTCGCGATAGTGTGTACCCCAGGCTGAGGGTATTTCGCAAAGGTGTTTGGGGCGCATGACGTGGCGCAAGCGCGTGCTGGAATCGAACCCCGAACCTTGTTCCATCGAGAAGAAGTACCGACGATGATGCCGAGGCTCAGTGCGCTCGGCGGACTGTTCGCGAACGGACGTTTCCCTCGCGAGTCCTGGCCCCCCACTGTCAAAACCACGCTTTGACATCGAGCTTCGATGTATTCGGCTCGAATAAATCCTCGATATTGAGCCGTTTCTCTGTTCGGTTATTCGGCTCGATAACCACACGCAATTTTTAGTGACACTGATAAAAAACGTTTTAACAGATGCATGAGATTTGAATAAAAATAACTACACCATCCAACAGCGTGGGTACCACGTCACCTGCAGCACATGGTTGCGAGGAGGTGGAGTCAAGCTTGACAAAGTCATTGAATTTTAAGACAAACAAGATTCAGAACTCAATTTCACATGATCTTTTAGGTACTCGACCTTTTCGTTCAGAATCTTTCTGATACGGAAATAAAAACTTGGTAACTCGACGTCGTTTTATCTCCACTTTTCTATCCTTGAAACGATTTTATATCCCATTCAGTTGAATTTTGCTCAAAAGTTGAGACGGACGTAATCTGGCCATCGGTCACGGCGAGCCAGTGAAAAGTGGAACCGAAAAGCTCCACGGTCAAATTTGATCTCTGTACATTTACCGGAGAACTGAACAAAACAGAATTGTGCTACGTTGTATTTTAGTCACATCGCTAATTGACCTGCTTCGAATTATCAGACATTGAGGTGATCCACGAGTGACATCTAGTGCTGGAGATCTAACAGTGCGGGAACTTTTGGCGACCTACTAAACTGAGTGATTTCCAAACTACTACCACTACCACCACCACTGTGAACGAAGATAACACCGGTGGACTGTCCCGTTGCGGAGTACGGACCCGGCTCCGAATTGGCTGGTGAGTCCCATATTTAATATCACCTTGTCAGTCGTGATTTTCCAATTTTTTTTCAACGAAATAACCACGGCCACGTCTTTGTTTCCCTACGATTCAACTCCAGAACCTCGCGTAAAAGCGGTGGATTTGAATTTTGAATAATCTGACGACAAAAGGTTCCTTCACGTGCAGCATGTGGAACTCGAAAGCTTCTCGTCACACGTGTTACGTTAATTGAGGTGCTTGTACGACTCGACGTTTCTGTTGATCATTTACCATTGAGAGTATGGATATGGGTGTAAAGTAAACAGCCGCGTGTGGCTGTCGCTTTTGGACCGCTATACGTAGCCAGACTCCTAATATAGATCGAAGATGCTCGTCTAGGTAGGTGTATGGCAATGGCAGGTTGATGGCCGTTGGGCAGAAGTAAGAAACTAAGAAACGCATAGAATGAAAGAGCGGAATAAAGGACTGCGCGACGTACCTTCTGGGTGGTCTCCAAGTCGTCTGGGTCTCAACCGCATACGAGACTGAATACGAACATACGTAACCGGACTGTTTGCACACATTACACTGTACCCCACTCACTAGTCGCTACAAGAATAATAAGTGCCAGTCACGCATTTAGAATGACTGTCTGACTCCTAATTGCTGCGGACTAAAGAACGAAAGAAAATAAAATGTCCAGTCGCTTATTTCAATGACTAATTTTTAAAAGGCAGGAGAATTTTGTTTTTATTCGTAATAACGTGGCACCCGATCGATCCAATATTGGCAAAGGACTGGAGTTATTTAGGCAACAGCGTGTCGTTCTGGTGTGCACATCGTGGTTTGTCTGGTGGAGGTAACAACGACCACGCATACAACCCCTCGATCGATCACTGATTTATTCCGCACAGTGCCCTCTCGATCAAACAATTTATAATCACTACAAACGGTGTCAGAAAGTTCACGTGGCGCGTTTAAAACATTTTCCAATCGATTCATCATACGCAGAGACAATTAACTCTCATTTTCATCAAGTGTCCGCGTTCGCTCAGTTTGTTGCCAAAATTTAAACATCGTTAGGGTATAAGACGGATCAATGAAGGAGGGGAAACTGGCGAAAAGTTTGACGGTATAAAATCAAGACGAGATATCGAACATCCGGAAGGATAATGTCCGCTTCATAAACGTGAAACAGGTCTTTTATAATCCCTAAAATCTCCCTCGTATCATATCACTCGGCATTCTTCCGTTTTCACATTCTACGTTCATGCCATTATCAAGATCGTCACATACCTCGTACCCATGTCTGTAGGTACTCGTACGTGTATCGTAGGCATATTGTAGGTGATGTGATCGACGGAGAAATCACTCGCGTGATCTTCACGACCTACCTACACGCTCATCTATATTTACGTAGGCAAGTTCGACCCAGTTGGAAGTCCATTGTAACATACGAGCATATGTTACGATCGAGAATGATAACTTGGTTCAAGTTCTATACCCGTTGAAAGAAACGTGTTGAATTATATGAAGCATTATATCGGTAGGGTTATACGGTTATATCCATTTTCAATGGGTTTTACTGCAGACTACGCGGTGAGAGAGTTGAAGAAAAATTTCAGATTAAAAACCACCGAGTTATGCTAATTGAGCCGGCAAAAATAACCAAGTTTATAGTTGAATTATACAGACGTATTGAACATGGCGACACGCAAGACTCTTTTTACTCGTTGCTCAGGTGAACTCGGACCATTCTACCTCCCTTATCACAAACAGTTGTGGTATTCACTATTCCGGTATGGTATTTGCGAGCAGGGAAAGAGAGAGGGAAGAGATTCGTGCCAAGAAATACTCTCGGAGACGGTTATTTCGACGTTTTATCCAACCGTTGTAAGAAAGCAAGCTATGCAAAAGGTCGATTCGCTGTACAATTACGCTTTTAATTTATTACGACTACCAGTTTTATTCTTAACACTCCAGGCGCTGAGAGATTACGGTAATTTTTCATCCACATTGTGTCTAATAAAGTTATTCAAACGGCGTCGAGTGTTTAATAATCCCTGGATATTTGTGAGAATAAAAGCTACGTCGTTTCAGGAGACGTAATAAAAACTGGAAACTCGTTCTCGAATGGGCTGTGAAATCCATCTTGACAAGGCTTAGTATAAATTGTACGAATTGACGCCAATCAAAAATAATTGACAGTCAATCATGAGGGATTTTGGTTCAGGTCTGGCTTGTCAGTTCCCAATCCATGAATAAACTTTACAGAGCTTTTCCAGGGTGTTACGTCCGTTTGAATTCTCCATCCTGTCAACACTCACGGTAATTCCCCGTTGATGGTTCGGTGTCAGTCATCCTCTTGAAAAATACAAAACACATCAACGATCCACAAAAAAAAACGTATTCTCTCCCAAAATGATTGCGATCAAACAATCTTCGCTGTCCTATCAACTGAGTTATCACACACGAATCGTTTCGAGATAAAAACCGTTAACCTCGAATCGGGACTAATTGGCATTAATTCAATACATCGAATAGAACGGTGATTGGGGAAGGATGACAGAGGGTGTGAGTCAAGGGGTGGCAGCCATTCCGTTAGATTGCCAGCGGGTCTGTAATCTCCGCTAATAACTATAGATTGTCCAATGACGTAATATGCCAACCAGTTTCCCTCGGTCTCGGCTTATCACCACCTTAATCGTCCCATAATGCCAAGTAGAATACTATACACAGACATTTCTGACGTCCCAGAAGGACGTGGATACGTGGATCGCATTGCGTATCGCCAGATACCGATCCGGTAATGCTTGCACAAAAGTCAGAACACGAAGAGTGGAACTGAACTTGGACCAATCGAACCGATTGTCTTATTATCAGTACCTACTGATAGAAAAGAATGGTAACAGTGTTTATGAAAAGAAATCAAAAAAAAAAAAAAATTAATCAGAATTAGGTTTCCACTCGGTGAAATATTCCGGTTAAAAATCTATTTGCTAAACTAAAGTTGAAAAGTTTGTCCAGTTTTTCATTTTGTCAGTTTTAAAAAGAAAAACCAATAAAGTGAACGAACGAACGAACGAACGAGGAGTGGGAGAGTCGATATATTATTTGACGTTTTTTTTATCCTCTTCTCTTTTTTGGTTTACTCCCGCGAGAGATGGGATCGAACTTTTTATGTGGAGGGTAACCTTGTTCCGATATGAAATAGATTTTACGCATAGAATAATTCAAATGTTGTTCAATAATCTAAAACCCCTGCTAGACTCATAAACCGATTCATGTACCCATCAATCAATATAAAATGACTATTGTAAACCAATTTGAAAACCTTTTCATGCGGGGTAAGATAATTGTAGGCTAGCGCTAATTGCGACGTTGGGGTCGACCAATGAAATAATGAAATCATGTCGATCGATCAACGACTGTAATCAAACGCATGCAACGGTTGCCTCGCCGCCACTCTTTCTCTCTCTCTTCTCCTCTCTTCGAGGGACAGTAAATTTTTCACTCGGTATGCGATAAAGAGTTTCATTGCAGAACGATCGTGCGAACGGAGGTGCGGGAGTGAAATAAAATTGCAAATATCCTATAGGTACCACAGACGGTGCAACGTCCTAAGAAAACGTTCTTATTCATACACCACGATAAGTAAATCGTGTTCGCTACCGTTACTCGTGCGTCTCGCGTGTCGCGTAATTTCGCACTGGAATTTATCCAGGGTTTGAGGAACAGGCGTTGACCACGACCGCTATGTTCGAGTAACGTAATTGCAACGTAGATTAGAATCCGAATTTGCAAAGGCAATCGCGAAATAAAAATTCTAGATAGCAGGTGGTTTCCGGCCAGGGTGGCTGACAGACTTCTTCAGGGACAATATTGAGGGAAAAAGAGTTGCTTCCCGCTTTGTGAAGTTAATTGTTTTTCTGAAGCAACGCGGACGTAATGGTTCCCGTCAGGTACGAGGTTGCGGACGAAAAGAATGAAGAATAAAAAGAACCGCAAAAGAGGAGAAATAATATCGGAGAAAGCGGAGAGCGGAGAGCGACCGAGTGCCGAATTAGTGGTTAGAGTTGGGCCAGGCAGGCAGGCCAGAGGGATGAGAGTACAATGAGAGAGAGGAGTAAAGCTGTCCGGGAATGAGGTCGACATAATTGCACCCCCAGTCATACTGGCAGCAGGCGGGAAGGCGTCGCGAGGGTGGCCCCCGCCGGCATCCATTGTCCCACCCAGCCTCGACCTGGCTTTGATTAAATACTTGACACATCTCAGGGATGGGCATAAGTTTGGTTGAATTGTAATTACGGACAGATATACCGACTGCTATATCCGGAGTATGAACCTCAGCCGAGCTCAAATTTATCCCTTCGTGTCCCCGATGTTATTGCAGTTTTCAATGCTCATCCTCGGCATGGAAAACCT
The DNA here is from genome assembly GCA_018420115.1 of Euura saliciscinereae. Lineage (NCBI taxonomy): Eukaryota > Metazoa > Arthropoda > Insecta > Hymenoptera > Tenthredinidae > Euura > Euura saliciscinereae. Next base: position 36,028 of record JAFFZH010010803.1, on the reverse strand, counting down.
GATGGTCCATCCAGTCTTTTATTACCTCATACACTCACTTCAACCGGAGTCCCTCCGACTCGATTAATCTTCCCTTGCTCGAGAAAATCTCCTGCGGTATTTGTTTCTTTTTCCGGTTCTCGTCATACTCTACTTATGATTGTCAGCGACTGTAACGACTCGATGCCTCGTTTTTTTTTCTTGTTAATGCATTGGAGAACGTAGAAAAAGCTTGAATTTTGTTCTCTCAATTTGTATAATTCTCCCTGTACGACCGATACGTGGGTGCAGGAAGCCAGATTGTGTAATTTAAACAGAGTTAATTGAAGTGCAATAAGTCGTTAAAACTCTTGAGCAAATTAATTAATATAAAAGTCGGTTGGAGCGGGATCGCACCGGGTCGGCACGGTGAGAAAGTGAAAAAAAAAGATATGGCGGTGGTAGGAAAATAGAAAGAGAAAGAGGGAAAGGAAGAGGGAGAGGAAAAAGAGCGGTGGGCCTCCCAACGGCAGAGGTTGAGTGCGGTCGGCTAGGAAAAGGCCGGGTGGGTAATGAAATAATGTACGTCGTGCCATGGCGGTGGGTTGGCGAAGGGAAAACTTCCAAGCATCACCCCCCGAGCTGCAGTAATCTGTAAACTCCGAGTATCGAGGGTGAAATTATAACGTGAAGATTGAAGAGTAAAAAAATTAATTACTCCTAACTGCAGCTTCTTGAAATACATCGTTTGAATTTTTAGTTAAATGTAAAAGTGGAATATGAAGCATGCGGATCCACTTATTTTCATATTTCAATTACCACGTCTTCGAATTCTTCGGCATACATAAGTTTACAACGTCAGGACTCTCCGAGCTCTAGTTAGAAGTTTTCAAAGTTGAGTTTCCGGTAACTACGATGCGATGTCTCTGTGACCCTCGTGTGACACATTTCCGCTTTAATAGAGGATGAAATATAGTCCTACACGAATACCCGGAAGCCTCTCTGTCGTCATCAACAAACCACTTATCGAATAATATAGAAAAAACTGCGAGAACCTTTTGTCCATTAATTGGGTCATATTCTAAAACACTCTCGAGACCCTCCAGCTAATTTTCGTCGAGGAATAGGTCGGGTCGCGTAATTTATCCATCGACAAAATGATCATCGGTTACGTTACGTTCAAGTCCGGTGGGAAAAAGTATATATTTCGAACAGTGTCGTTCAAAGTTTTCGTATTAATTAATATACTGCAGTGATTCGTGACATAAAGCTCGAAAGTAGCCTGCACCGGCTGTTAACCGGCTCGAAGGTAATGCACTGTGGTGCTTTTCTGTTTCGCGTTTAGCCATCTGGCTCACCCGGAATTCACGTCGTTGCCTGGAGCAATTTAACACCTCAGAACTTTGAGCTTACGTCTGTTTCCACCGCTTCGAGTCAGTTGAAGGCATCCGCGCACGCGAGGTTTTAACCAGTTTCACGTGAGACGGATAAAAAAAAAGAGAAAAGTCTTCAAAACGAACTCCGATCAGATTCGTTTAAATACAAAGATACCATTTTCACGCCTCTGGCGCCGCAGGCGTGGTTCCAAAGACAAATTGGGGGTACGCGGATCGTGAAAATCCGCTAAAATGCTCAAAGCGGTTACCACTACACTATCGCGTTTGCGGTGTACGGAAATTCGGTACCCGTAATCCGACACCGATAAAACCGCTGTCCAGGTAACATCAGGTTACAGGAAAGCCAATCCCGAATAAAACTCTACAGGATTCGGTCCAACGCCAATAAATAAAATTGTCGAATCATTCAATAAGAGACAGGCAGGTCCTCGCTGCCGGACGAAACGTTTTGGTGGTCGTATCGTCCCGATTTCGAAAGAGAGAATAAAGTTATTTGGAGTAAATTACTTCGCGGGACACCGTATATACACGCTTAGGGTGGTTGGCGGAAATACACATGGTGAATACAGAGTCGTGTCCGTAGGTATGCGGTTTTAGGGGGTACGTGCGGGATCCAGGGGATAGAGGTGAATTAGCATGCCTATCTGTGTAATATATTGGACCGTATCGTTGGACGTAGTTGGTGCTGGTTCGGCCGCTGTTGGACGTTGCCGGCGTGATGTAGTGACCCCTGGTTTTATTGGCACCCTCGCCCCGTTCCGGAGTCCATTCCATCCCCGTCACCGTCCACGCAAACCACCCGCGCAGTGTATCCACTTTCTGGTTAATCCATTGGGGACTGACGGAAGGCCCTACGATAAAAGGAAAATAACAGCTGAACTCTCAATAGTCGGTTAAAGAGCTGGTTGAAACCACTCGAATTCGTTGCGGATGGCGATAAATTCGATGGTAATCGGGGGAAATTCGCGGAGTCATGAATAATCACGATATTTATATTATCCGAAGATTTTCGACAGGACAAATATACATCCTCGACAGAATTTATACTCCACTTCCAATATCGAATGTAAATTTTACTTTTTCTTATTATTTCACCCCACGTTATCATCGAGAGGGTGAAATTTATGGGAATCGTTTCTAGATTTTTCGACCCTCATTTTTTTTTCTTCTACTTTTTTTCAGCCACCGTCATCTTTTTCATCGAGGAGAAAGGACTGACAATAAACGCTCCTTATTTGGTCACTTGAAATCGTTCCGCTTTTGCTATACCAGAGAAATGTTGAGGAAATTGATTAATTGACGAAAATTTAATATCTACGCAACACGAAAATTTTCTGCAAAGCCATTTTTCGACTACCTATCCGATAATAATCGGCTCGTCATTGCCAGGGCGCCACTTGAGCGTCCTTATAATATCAGAAGCTCTATTTCTCACCACCCACGAGGTGGGGTCACCCTTGAGAAAAAAAAACTGTATGAGAATGCTCGAAACCCACATCTTGTGATTTAGATTAGAATCCGTTTCAAGTATGTGTGTAATTATTAATTGCGCGAAGATGAACAGTGTTACGTATGCATACCTATAAGCAACTTCGTGGGGGTCCGTGACTTGACATGATTCTTGGTAAAAGTATTGTCAAGAAATGGTATCTGGAAGGTGGCTTGGACTCTGACTATAGTAAACCTCTGGAGATGTATGTAACTAATCACATTCTGCTTCGAAACCTCGTATAATGGGATCTATGCCAGTTGGTTAAATTAATAAATGTGCCTGCTCATACGCAGCGCGATGATTTATAGCGTTTTAGTGATCCGGAGTCCGGGATAAATATTCTAGTTAGCGGAGTTGCACCCGCTACAATTCCGATTGGCGGTCATTCCGGATTCATCGTCACTCTGAATCGCGTCTTGATTGGTTCCAGAGGAACCACTGCCCTCAGGATCGTCAGAAACCACAGTCTCGAATCAGCCGCGTCATTGAGATACACTACGAAGTGTTTGTGAAACAGGTTGAAGCTGCAGGAGGGAAATCAACGGTCATTGTTATCGAAAGCGATGGATGCGTTTCCTGCGTGGGGGGACAATGATCCAGCTTACTAAAGTAAATTCCATTGCCTAAATCTATGAAATATCTTCCACCTACGCGGTTCACTCTACAAGCCTGAAGATTCGTGTCGATATTTCACTCCACAATCGATTGGTCTGACCAATTGTGCCAGACGTCTTTATTAATCAGAGGTCAATTTGACGGATATTGTGCAGTAAGTCAGGAGAAAATTAATCGTCCATTTTCAGTGACTCTTTTGAATCTAATTAGGTCGTCGTTTCCGTTATGAAAAGGAAGTTGTACCAGTTTTCAAACGCTGCATTCGGTCTTCGAAAGTCATTCTTACGATTGAATAATGCCATTATTCTGTAAGTATTTGCTGTAATAATTGATAGTTGTTTGCCAGAGGTAATTTCGATGTGAAAACAATAGCAAACAGCTTTCAGCATTCGCATTGAAATATTCAACGTACGTGCGAAGGTAAAGCAGCTTCGTGGGCGTAGAGGTGTTGCATGTAAATGTTAAAAACCGAGCCTGCATTTTGAATGCGATTCTAGAGAGTAGGTATTACCGTTAATACTCGACAATTCAGGATTCAACAAAAACCTTTACGCTCGTCGGTCCAATTGAATCCATTTTTCAGTGTATTTTATGCTCAGAATGCATCAGAATTCTCGCATGCAGAGAATCGAATTGAAAAGCTCCGAAATAATTCCGAGCTCATTAGGTCCAACTGATTCCGCAATTCCAATGCTTTTACAATTCCACTGTCAATGAATAGCGGTTATCAATCGATCGATTAACCCGCTGACCGATTTAGCCACCGTGGTCATTATTTGTCTGAAAGATCGACCCTACGTTGAACCTTTGCAAAAACAATTTAGCTTTGTGCCAGAACCCTGTCATGACTCGAATGAATTATACGAACGAAATTTTACCCTGTTGTGTATACCAACGCGTAATTTGTGGCGACAGGGACCTTTGATAAGGTTATTTTCATCTCTAAATGTTAATTGCGACTGTTAAATTACAACTGTCATACAGCTAATCTCTCCTTTGTCTTCGCCAACCCGTTCCTCCCTGCTCGTGAGTCTTTTATCGTCGTCTATTTGCTCCGTGTATAGTCGCTGCATCCAGACGATGCACATAAGGTAATTGCGGCTTAAACTAACGCGTTTTTCTACGTGTCTAGAAAAAAAAAAAAATTGAAACAAAACAATTAATCTGTAAACAGACAACCAAAAAAATTTCAGGCGTCCCTGTGCATGTAGCACACATCGGTGTATCGAGACTCAATTGAGGCTATGATAATTAACAGATGCCATTAGGGAAGAAAAATCGAAGCAATAGAGAAGGTCGACGTTACTAATTACCCGTCGGAATTCGAGATTGCTTCGTTCAGTCAGTCTACTGCTACTTGTTCCCTTGCTGGTTGATTTGCATTCGCACATTTATTCAAAGAAAACCAGTGTCTGACACGTCGCTTCTCTGCGGACTGGGAACTGGGGAACTGGGAACCAGACCGGATCGCTCTACCCAACATTAAGGAAAGTATATATTGTAACGAAATCGGGCTGAATGTCACTGGCCAATTTATTGCTCGACAGATGACTTCGATCAGTCGCAAGTCAACCACTGAATGACTGTCTCGATAACAGAACTCGTTTGAGACGTGTTACCTGGACAATTATATCGATTGATGGGATCATCAACGCGTCAATTTGAATTGATTTCATGTTCGTGATTCCTCAGGGCTTTTCAGTTGCCTGTCATACTGTGGATAATATGTTTATGAGATAATTTGGCAGAATCCATAGTGATAAATAAAATATCTGGTGACTACGGTACGTGCGCTGCGTCCGTGTAACATACGTCAAATCCTTCTTTTATGGTTAAAGTGAATTGGCAGATGTCGCATTTTCATTTATCGTTATCCCAACATAAAGCCTCCTGTCTACGGCACGTCCTGGCGTCCTTGCGTCCTTGCGTCTTTGCGGCATGCCTCCTTCTGAAGGCCTAAGGCCTTTTGCGCGTGACTTTTCCATTTTATCCTACACAGAATGAGGTCCCAACCCAACCTTATTCAACGCTCCATATTGATCTTGGATATTGGTATTTATAAAGCAGACCCGAGTCAGGTAGAGTCCTCGAGTATTAAACTTTCCTGAGCGAACCGACGAAATATTGAAAAAATAATAATATGAGACATTCTCGGTCGTTTACGTACGACGAATGACATACCAAATTCTACGAATTTCGCATTTATAATTTCCTTACTTTTACCACGGTGTCTTTTCTTTTTCATCTTTTCATCAATCACTTTCCCCGGCTTTGTTACAATCGCGCAAATTCTGTTTGAAACAAATCGTCTAACTAAACTGAATTCAAAATGCAGAATAATTTGAAACGATTGGCACTCAAGAAAATTTTGACTGTTAGCTGTGACTTCGAGAGAGGCCGAAAGTAAATTTGCTACAAGCAAACTTCTTCATTCGCAAGAACCTTACTCTCTTTTTTTACGTTCTTTCAATGTATTTTATTCATTTCTCATTGCCGTCTATAAAATCTGGGCACTTGAGGTACGCAGCTCTTTGGCAACGCTTTTAGAAGCTGGTCCAGATATTGAGGGAATGAAAAAGCGAGGGTTTAGATTGCGAAGACCATCACGAAGTATTTACTCGACCCTGTGCTCGTAGAGAAGGAGTGAGTGCAGTCGACTATAAAAGGTAGGGTTTATACTAAGCCTATAAAGTTTGACCGGTCAACTCGGTTAACTGATGCTCAAACTATAGATCCGCAGAAGCCTGTAGTTACATGTCATTCCCTATAAGTAAAAGTGATCAGAACGAAGCAAGAGTCTAGTCGTCTTAGTGTATGGTCAGTCTTCTATTTCGTTTTATTTGCTCTCCGGTTTTTCACCCTCCGCTCGCGATTTATGGCACGAAGACGTGTTCTTATTCTTCTTAAAACATTAAATTTGTTCCATATATCGTTCATATCGGAGTATACGAAACGGTTTTTAGTAAAGTCATCGTCTCGAACGACGGATGCTTTCTGAAATAATGGTTCCAGCGTCGAGCCGCATTTTTTAAACTCATTGTTGAAATTTATTTATCCAAAGCCAGACTGTATCGATCCTCTTACAATTCTTATTGTCAGTTCGCCGAAATAAAAAGTCCACAATATTCAGAGATGACTCTCGCTTTGCAAAGATGAAGAAAAAAATGTCTGTTTGATCTGAGAAATAGCGCAAAAAAAAAGTATCGTAGATTAGGCAGACGTAAACAAGAGCTTCATACGGCAAAACAGTGGATCCAAGCGGATTGCTTCGACGATGAACATGTCTTTCCCGTAAAAGTTTATCCTCGCAGTTTATTTTCTCCCTCACAATTTCCACCCACTCGCTTGTTCATCTGAGCTCATATTCGTAGTATACTTCTCTTTAATTTTTGGCAAGCACGTAAAGCGGGGGGACACTTTTTGCTTTCTGCAAACAAACCGTATCTGCACAGACGTGAAAATTTCACCTCTGCACTGGCTCGTTTCCATTGTTGAGAGACGTTGTTTATTTTATTCAGTTTTTTTTCGCAACAATAACTGTATGAAATGAATATACGTCTAGATACATGCACGCACTATATCCTCGCTCTATTTGTTACCAATTTATCGAAGTATGCTTTGTCATGCTGAGATCTCTTTGATAAATTGCACGCAGGACTGCAGGCGAGATCAAAAGGTTTGTCATTTTCATTGCATCAGATGTGTTCATTTATCTGAGTACCTGAACGTGTGTGCATAACCACTTCGATGATACATGTTTCGATTTTAAAAATTCGAGGCCTAGTCTGAAAACTTGTGAATAAAATTTGCGAATTTACAGTGGATTTGACGCAGCATCCATTAGATTTATGTAAGGATTGAAGCGTGAATATTTTCCTATACTAGTCTGAAGAATCTTTTACCGAAGTAGAAAAATTGCGCGACATCAGTTTCAAATTTCCCATATTTCTTGGAAATTTTCTTCTGGCGTTGTTCAAACCACAAATTGTTTAAAACGTATAAACAGTTTCAAAACTTGGTGAAAGAAAATATTCTTGTCGAGTTTAATTTGAATGTGTTTTGTAATAGTTTTACAATCTTTTACGACCCAAGTTTGAACCTCCGGCACGGGAACAAAGTTTTTGGGGTAGCTAATTTAAAGTTTCTACAGCTAATAGTCGCGATATAAAAATTTATGATTCAGAAAAATTCGGAACCTCTCGCTTCTCTCTCAACTGGCCGTACACCAAAACTGTCAAACCAACGATTTCCATCCTAGACTACCTCGTTCCACGGAACTGTTTCAACTCGGTTAAATTTTGACGGACAATAAACCAGCGAATATCGGCAGATCGATTATCCTGAGAGGGAATTGGCTCTAAGAACGTGTCCGAAACTTGTACACCGTAAACAAGCTACACACGTTGCACACGCTGTCAAGAATCCAGTCTGAAGACGTTGATCGAGCAGCATGCCAATACCTTTGCATACCGGTTCGAGTTGCTTGACCTATGGTCACTACTATGGACTAAATTCGTGATCGATGAGGATGATGTTCGCCAGTTTATCGACCGAAGCGTCCGATAAGGCGAACATTTTGCCATTGCGTTTTAATGAGAATAAATTAAGTTCAAAGCTTTACAAAAAGACGAAAATATAAGCGAGCAAGAGAGTTTGGCACCAGGCGAATGAGAGTACTGCCTCGAGCGAAAAGGGGTTCGTTGGCTGGTAGGTAGGGTAGGTAGACCTACTAGGATCTAATACGGTGGAGAGTTATTTGGGCGGTGAGGGAGGGCAAGGTGAAGTGTTTTAAGTTAGGGCAAAGAGTTTAAAGCAATTAGGTGAAGTGTGAAACTGTGTATTACGGTTAAGCGAGGGAAAGATATTCAAACTCATAACTAACGCGCTACTATGGAGAAATTTTCGAGGGATTTTAATGAAATCTACCGTTAATGAAGAAACTAAGTCTCGACGAAAGGTCATTTCGAAGGATTTATAGACCGTCAATAAAGTAGACAAATTTATTCCCTGTACACCAGGGAATTAATTATTTTCAATCTACGTACAGCTATGGTATCGGTAATGGAAGGGCGTAGTTTACGGACGGTATACCTGCTGATGCAACGGAACCTCGAAACTCACTTGCTGAGTTTGTCTCCACTATTTGCTGACTGACTGCAGTCAAAGTGCATGTGAATCACTGAATTAACCCAGGGATTGATCGTCCCTAAAGCCGTTTTCGCCACTACAGGTTATTAGAAAATTTTTGTCGCTGCAACCAATTCAGCTTCCACATGTACATGCACGAAGGCTGCTCTCGATCTCGATTCAATTTCGTTTCCTGCTTTCAAATTAAATACGTGAATGATGGTCGGCGAGGTTATTATAACAGTATCCCGCAAATGAGTGTAGCTCGAATGATAATCCGAAGCCTGTAGTCTGATAATATTAATCATCGCTTTTATGAATTCAAATTAGCGTTTTGATTTTCCGCTCGTTTCAAAACCCATTGAGAATTCTGTACCCGAACCACTGAGTTAATATCACCCAGACGATGCCTCGCTCGGCGTTCCCCGGGGACTCTGAACTGTCTACACCTTGAGCAGATCAGTAGCCCACATACACACATTTGTCTACGGTTCCGGAATTACTTGAGAGGTTGAGAGGCAACGAATAATAAACTTTGTAAGATGGTTTGGAAGGGGAGTAAAATATGGTAGGGTAGAAACTTAATGAATATCATGAGGGTTCGGGTGTCTTGACGTAAAAATTATTCTCATTCAGGCAAGTTACAAGTTTCTGTTAATTAAATTACAAAGCGTCTAGAGTGGAGAAAGAGATACTGGGCAGAAGATGAAGAGTAAAAGAAGAAGGAGGACGAGGATGAGATTGAGGCCATCGTAAAAACCATATTAAGAAGAAAAATATGCGCTCGCAATAAAAACCGAAGCTTTGTCGGCTCTTATGCCTTTGAGTTTACGTTACTGTCTAAATCCAGTGGCGTCCTCAAATTTGAACACGTCCAAGTATCCACTTGGCTTGTTGCAACAGTGATATAACGACCACTGTGTACCCATCCACGTACTAGAAGAGTACACGTGTGTGTACTGGTCCGCGATAGCCATACCCGCAGCGTTGTAATACCGTATAAACTAGATACTCTGTGTTTTAAGAGCTCTTCCGTACTACGACGAGTTGCCAAGCTTTAAATGCGGTTCACCGTTTCATGAAGGACCCCGGGCTCGCTTCAAGGATCATGTCTGCCACTGGTTACCAGGTTGTCACTACGTCGCAGTACCAGCACTTGATCTCTCGTCGGAGCCCAAGGCGTGTTTTACCCGGCTGAAACTATAAAACCGTACGAATGAGACACTAATTTTAAGAGTTGATGGAGGATCTTGACATCCTTTTTCGTACTCGAAAGAAACGAAGAGGCTTTCGTGCTCCGGTCGTCAACGGATCATCGCGACGTGATTGATTCCGTTCTTCACGTGGTACATGATAATCGAAAATTGAGTACCTAGCCTCAGAAATCGTATGCCCCAAAGTGTTGGATCGTTAGGACGCCATGAGGCCAAAGGAAATCGGGTAGCCGAGTCATCCATCGAAGATAGTGCCGTTTCGGAAATAATTTAGGATCGGGGTGTAGAACGTTTCACAATGTTTATTGGTCATACAGAAATGTGAGTGAAACGGGATTTTGAATGATGAATTTTTATAGAATACTTCTTCTGTTTCACTCGTGGGAAATTACCTCTGCAGTCGACCACGTCAGACAACAAATATAACAATAATAACGGGGACGTATTGCGAAAAATATGAACGTGGGACCTTTATTCTTCGCCAATCGAGAAAAACAACGCCTCTCTACGTATACAAACAGCTAACGTGTTTTTTGGTCCAACGCTACATAGCGTGGCGTTTCTACAGACGTGTACTATATGCGACAATGTGTAGATTTTTTTGTACTGCAGAAATTTATGGGTTATTTCAGTCGAAATGGTTTGAAACTATAGTGTCTAGGTAACCTTGCAGTAACATTCCTTCGTTGAATTCCAAGTTTGTGGGATAAAACAAACAACTAACGTTTCACCGTGCTACTGTACACATGCTCAAATTATGGAAATGATTAGACGGGAATTTTGCATGGGGTCGTACGAATATACAAACGCTGACAAACGCGAATTAACTTTATTTACAAAGCACGCAAATATGGATAATGAAAAAAATAAGCTATTTGTTGAAAGTATTACAAGAGTATAACTATGCTCGTCGGGGCTTCTGAGAACAGAAAATACGAGATGATGTAAAATCGTTCCAGATTTTGTTGAATATCGTATAACACAACGATGTTCGAATTTCTGCTCGACCGTTAAAATACTTAATGAATTCGCTCTTGCATCGAATTACATACAAAACGGGAATATAAATTGTGTTGTATTTACAGACCTGGACCACCCCCAGTTATCAATTATCAATCAATGTTATAGGCGTATAGAATTACGTATTGGCTTTTCGAATGATCGCATACATTGCGTGAAATCTCATAATTTCTGATCAGTGATGCCGAAAATACACCGACGTAGGCAAACGTTGATTCTATCATTTATATACCAGTTTTTTTATATTTTTTATCTATCTTTTTATGGATAAACTTTGCGATGAAACGGTCGGCACTCACGCCGTGAAAGTAAAAGTGAGTTTTAGATTCAAGAGCGGGGGACAGTAACGTTTGCCTATGGAAATTTACCTCGAGCTTTTCTGTCCATCTTCTACTTCGCCATAACCGTTTCGAACCAGTTCAACCCAGCACCTGACGTTGACGCGCCTTCTCAAATTCGCCGTAATCTTACTTCGAAGATGAACCCTCCACTCATTGGAATATTTTATTTCACCAGTCGAGAAAGAAAAAGTACTTTACCTCCGCCTGACTCTTCGTCTTACCATATTTTTTCGAACACACCACATTCGTGATCATGGCCTGTGTTGTATGCGGATTCGATATCAAAGGTTCAGAGTCGGACGAAGATGCTGTGGGAGCGACCACTCTCATTTCAGATGAAATTCTAAGAAGATTAATCCCAATATCGAAGACTTTCTGTACCGGATTGGATTGAGTAATCGTGGCGGTTCCTTTCAGCTTCGTCTTATCCTTTAGAACGTCACGCAAGGGTGACCGAGAAGTGAAACGAAGAAAAACGGAACCGGGCTCACTAGACATTTTCTGATCGGAATTGAGGATCTCTTTGATATCCGAACGGAGCCACTAATGTTTATGAACCGAGAAAATTAGTCAGAAGAGCCGATAATGTACAAACAAGATGAAGTACCGGGGAAGCATGCTTCTCTTTGAAAGCCTCTCATCGCTGTCTGATATATAAAACTATATCTATATCAACTTTCCACGGATACTTTGTCAAGCGACACTTGTATAATCACACACTAAGTAGTCTTTTGATCATAATTTATATTGGCTGATACACGAGACTGAAGATGCTACGGAGATGATAACAGGCTTTCGTCGCGTCGCCCGCTATAAGTGACACTAAGGAACTTTGTAGTGCTCGATACGTTTCAGCAATCAAGAATTTTGAGGGTTCCAATCAGTGGCTCGATTATTGCGGGAGTTAACGGATGACGAGCCTATTTTCAGATCGACGAGTCGTTTTGTGGACAAAAGCAAAGTTTAGAGTTTCCGAGTTGGCTGGGAGTATAACGTCTGAATCAGAATAAACTAGCTGTTGCATGAGGAGCTTATTTCGTTTTCCCAAGAAACTCTTGTTCTGTCTAAATTCTAAAGTCTCAAGTACGAAACCAGCTGACGTTGTCACCGCGTTATATGAAATATGACCAGCAAAAGTTTCCCGCCAGGTCCAACCTGCGCTGACATCTGCAATCTGCATTTTCTCCGCAACGTTCAAAATTCAAGATACGACCCCTCGCCATCCTCCATACCCGGGAACAAGTTACTATTTATTACTTTTCCGCGATATGCAGACTCCACCCTCTCATTCCCCTTCGCTATGTATCAAAATTATTCACATTCTACGCGCAAGTGACTTTCCAGAACCCTTATCCTCGTCCCTTGTTCCAAAAAGTGGAAAAATCATGAGATGCGGTCGAGTCTAACAGCCCGAAAGACGCGTTATTTACATTTGAATCAAGGTTTGGAAATGAAAAAGTTTTAATGGTAAGAGTGACATTCGTTTTCGATTCAGTTCTCGTCCAGCCCGGATAACACATCGGGATTCTTCGATCCTCCCATCTCACTTTTTATCTATCAGGAAGTTTCATAATCGAAGTTTCCTGAATTGTTTATATGATCTTGCCAGCCAGCTAGCGCCTCTTCCTCTTACCCCTCTCGTTCCCTCCGAGGATTTCTTGCCGTTGAGTAACGGTATGGCAGTTTGATATCGAAGTCGCTTATTCACTCCCACGTCCAGAGTTTCCGCGAGTTTCTTATACCCGGAATCGGGTCTCCTTGTCGGAAACGAATCTTTATTTGTCTACGCACGAGATCATAAAATACGCTACTGTCATCCTCTCCTATCGAATATGGCTATTTATCAAGAAACGCTCAGTTATTTTCACGAAAAATACATTACATTCCCTGTCTTCGTGTGATTTGGATTAGCCGACAAGATCCACACCTCGTTTTTTATCTCGAGACTACCGATCGTGTTCTTCGGGTCTTGACGCGCGTTAGTTACCGTCTTGATTGTATTTTTCATTAAAGTGGTGCGCCAGCGGAAGCTCTCGACGGTTCTCACCTCCGGCGCAATAATTTAGCCGAAGCTAAACTATTAATAATCGTTTTCCCCGCTCGACCATGTCTGGCTTTGAGGAGAGAGAGAGAGAGAGAGAGGGAGGAGCTCCCCGACTCCGCTAATCGCGTAATGCTTATTACACCGGAGTCGCGAAGCGTGGCAAGAATGGCGAGTGTACCAAGGCGCGAATCTTACGAGCACGCGTCACACTTCCGGTATACGTGCCTGGAGGAACCCAACGGTTAAGGTTTCTCCGTCTTCGTGCCACCCCCGGCCCAAAAGCGCAGACACTTATGACTGTCTGGGTCGTGATTTAGGGTGGCGACGTTTTGACCAATTCTTAAAAACCCAAGTACACTTGCGCCACCCGCTTCCAGAAGATTTGTTGTTATGTAATATCAAGACGGTGGAAACAGAGTTTCGGATCCAGCACATACGGCGGGAAAAAGAAGAAAATTATTTTCTTCGGTATACGGGCGATAAAGTTTGAGGGATAATAAACATTTTTGACTCCATGCTCTTTATCTTGAGCTTGCGTTGAATTTATTGTGGAACAAAGACTTCGGTTTGTCAAATTTAATAACCGTGATATCATTTTCGAGAGTTTAAAGCTCGCGATATGGAAGACAAAGAACCATTGGCCAGGACATCGTTCGGAATGTCTTTGGCTTGATTCCTGAAGGAACTCTGACGTCGGATAGTTTTCTGGCGCCCGGTCGCCTTCGACGTCGCCAATAAAATGCAGTATAAACGGGTTAATTATACCAAAGACGTTGCAACGTCGAAGAAGTTACTTGGAACGAGGCAATATAAGACACAGAGCGTAAACAACGAAAACCAAATACGTTAACTGCCGTCTAGGTGTACTTTTGAAACTCCCAGTCCCATTCTATTCCTCTATTCCATCAACTTTTCTCCAAGATTAAACCACCCAGAATGTTTTTTCCGCGGACGAACCGCACGTGCAGGCGCATAAAAATTGAGGACTAAGTGCCCGGAAGCCTCGCGAGGTCGCGTGAGCCTCGTTACGGGGTCAATGATAACGTGTGCGCATACTAATGCTACGAAGGTTGATTAACACGGCAGAAGTGGACGGCCACTTTGATCGTCGACGCGATGCTCTTCGGTGCTCGCGGTTGATTACCGAAGGTGGAAGATTCCCGACTGATAAGATTGAACGAAGAAAGAAAAAAAATGATTGAGTTTACCGCTGCGATCGGACTGCGCGAGGCCAATTACCATCGAGAGAGGAATCCGGTTAAGTGGAATAGTTAGCGAACCGAAAGTGACGTAAATTTGGAGTTTGGGGTGACCGGGAAGGGCGGTCATCCCGTGAGCAACATCCTCTCGAGTAGAGTCCTGGAAGACAATAAATCGAAGGGACTGAGTGAGTTAGGTGACAGAAAATAAGTGGTCAGATTGGCCCCGGTGAGTTGGCCCACTACGGAAGACCCTGGCTGACGACTCAAGGATTTTCCTCTTCTCAGTTCCACGTGGATGGGAAAAGTCCCGGGCGCGGGCGTCGAAATTGAAAAGCGAATTGAAAAGTGACCGTACGTCCACCCTCGACCTCCTATTCCCTGTCCTCACCCGCGTGGTAAAATACGCGAGTTCCTCTCCCGGGCGTTCAGCAGTGCCAAGGATTCGGGCGATCGGCTTTATTTTTTCCCTTTTTCTTTTTCCTGCTCGAGTGGAATGTCCTGCGGCAGAGTTTAGGCCGAAGGAACTCGAATCTCTTCAAATTTTCATAATTCATTTCATCACTCAGGAATCGAGTGAATCGAGTGAATTGATTGGGTATAAGTGCCCATCGGGGATTTAATCATTCCAGATGTAACAAAAGAGAGACATAATTGGAGCCATGGGAGATTATTATCGGACAAAGGTTTTGTCCCACGAAATTTCCAGTCATTATTCCGAACAACGATCATTTTCTACTCACACGACTCCAAGTACCCTTTACTTGCCTCGGATAATGGCAATTAAAACGGTATTGGTAAAACAATAAAGTGATAATAAACCGTAGGATAATTGTCGTGGAAAATGGTCAGGGAGAAAAATCGAAACCCAGCAAGGGTAGTAACGCTTTAGGTGGAGATGGAAAAGCCTAGTATAAATAGTATTGGGGGTGTTAGGTGGATGCCGTAGGGTCGAAGAAAGGGTAAGTGAAATAGTTAGTCGAGCGAAAGTTGCGAAAAGGTCGCTAAAGTGGCACGCTTTTAAAGAATCGAGTTGGTTGAAACTGGGGCCAATTTTATCGCCGATACTAGGCCTCGAGCGTTGATGGGAGGTTGGCTCGAGATCGATTCCAATTGAATAAACATGGAAGAATATTTTAAGGATGCCCTAAAACATCACCGACTGTGATTGGTCCTGGTCCGCGGCCCTTGAATCTATTCAAAGTCTACCTAAGCTTTATCTGTACAATGTTTAAACTTGAATTTATATGGAAATAACAGTACCATTCGCGGCTTTATCTCCGGTTGAAAGGCAAGAGCCTCTGAAAACTACCACCCTAAGGATTAAGCTCGTACCGTAACGGGCGAAATGGTGTTTCCCACACGTCCAATTCTAGTTACGTACGTTTGCCCTGCTGCAGCCAGTCGCATAGTAAAGAGGCAAAAGAGGAAACGCGGATATCGAGTCCGGGAAGACCTCCAAAAATCCATTCAGTACCGCTAAATCTCCTTCTGACGTAGGGAGATTGCAGGGCTTTAACAAGGGACCCCGCGAACCATTCGATGCTTTCAAATTCGTATTGAACTCGGTGGTCATCGACACTGCTGGGTCGCTTTCAATAGGGATGCTCGACAGTTCGGATTTTTAATTAAATCGTTGAACATGTATGCGACTCGTGTTACATATAATAGTAGATTGTATGACATTTACGGAAAATAAGCAACTTCCGATGAGTCTGAAGCTTGCAGACGCGTAGCAGACGAATAATATCCGTTAGAGGCGACGATGAAGGGTTAATGACCTGAAATTAGGCGATAACATATAGTTCAAGATCAGCCCATATGTGCGAAAAAAGTCCTGTGTGAAAAATAGGTCGAAAATACGGAACATGGGGTCCTTGCATCTATAGAGATTAGTAACTCGATCCCTGCATGGGGTGGTGTGATTTTGAAATGGCATACTATTTATTATCCCTGGCGTCAGTCGGTATTTCGACGAGAAATAGATTTATATTTCCATCGACAATGCGCAAATTTTTGGCAATAATTTATATCGACAATGTTGAAACTCAATATCCTACTGTTGAATAATTGACTTTATTGGATTACTCGGCTGTATCCAGGGAAATTGCGCGGTATGGAATAAAATATTTTAGAGTGTGAAATAGACTGGTGGCACGTGTGACCTGAAAATGTACCATTTTTTTACGTCCGGAAACGGGACTGGCGTTTCATCACGTTCTTCGAAAGTTGAATATCTCGGTGTCAGTGAATAAATATAATTCCGAGTAATCTGAGAATTCTTGATCGCTCGACTTGAATAAATCTTGATAAGCGTATTTATAGACACAGTCGATTTGCCGGACGGTACGATCAACTACGGTATTGTGATTCTATGAATGTTACGACCTGCACGTGTTTGCAGCTGGTCATTTAAACGAACGTAGATATTCGTTCGAGTGTGTATACGAGAATACCAGCTGGAATTCCATACTTGTTCAACAATCGGCACGAATCCTTGCAAAAGAGCCGACTTCGATTCCAAGAATCGCAATTTCCGCCACACGTGACCAAAGGTCGTCGGTCTTCCGTTACCTACCTACATTCACAAAGAACATAAACTCTGAAGAAATGGTAAATGCAAAGTAATAGCGTCGTACCCTCCTCCACTTCGAAATTGGGTGAATATGTAGAAGGCTTACATGATCCATTTTTCGGCAAATAAAAAATCTTCGCGATTCAAGCCATCAAATATTAATTCGGATGAAGATCACGAATCGCATGCTGGGTTCTGCAGTGTCTAATCAAGGTGATTCCGAAATTGGACGCCCTACATGATATGCTCATAAGTTGACAGAACCGCGTCAATTCTTGGTATATTCTCGTAAGATTATCCGATAGCTTGATGCTAAGCTCTGAAATTTGCAACGATGCTGTCAATTCTGATGAAATTAGTCCGTATAACGTCAATCGTCTGCATAATTTTCTGCTATAATTAATCAGTGGAATGAGGGGTGAAGAGTACATTTCTATTGACGAATCACGTTCAACGCCCGAAGTTTCTATAATTATTTTCAGGTTATTCGCACCGTACCATATTGTTTCTGGCAGTGGAACGCGGCTCGTCCATCGGATCAAATTGGCCGTATGATCTGTTACTTTTTACGATCGCGCGGGTCGGTCGAATGGGTTTGAATTAATTCCTCGTTGGGTCTGAGTGGATGAAAATTTATCGACGATTGCCGAAAAAACAGAAATAAAATAAGGGTCCGATTGGGGCTCGAGACACAGGGTATAAAATCGAAATTACCAAAAATGCTTTATTACAGTTCTTACCGACCTTTACCAGGGTTTATAGCTCATATCCTAACGCGTATCCAGCAATAACAATATCCCTCCCAGCAATAGATAAAAATCGATGGAAATGCATGGCAATATACTCGTCATCGAATAGGCTCGGCAGAGAATTCTCCGGCACTGGGCAGACCTGTAGCAGCCCACCGGTGGTCCGGCCGATATCATAGCCTTGTATTGTCCTCGTTTATTTATCGATATCGATACAATTCCACGTTCCTGCAACGTGCGGGATGTAACCTCCTCGATATTCGAGTCCCCCAGATACGGACACACGCACGAATTGTACCACCATTCGATCCGAACATACAAAAGAATGCAATTCTTCACCCGGCATCAAAGCCAGGCCAATAGCCTGAAAGGATTAACGGAATTCCTGCTGAATAGGAAGAGATTCGGGTACTTTCGATTAAGTCTGATCGTGATTATTGTCAGAGTGAGACGAGAATCGATAATAAGGTATCAATGAAGCGATATACAGGGCTAAGCTCCTCAATTCCGTCGCATCATCGAATCTCGTTACTCCGCGAATGCGCGCGATGAGTCGTGTAATCAAAAACTCATTACCTCGTACTTCACTGACTGTGTGGACCAGTCGATCGAATCTCAGGTGGTTCGAATTTTCAACGAGTATATCTGAAGTGCGTTTGTCATGCGTATGTAGGTACTGCTCGAACATACAGGGATAACGTTACTTCGTATATGAATCTCTCTGGTAGCTAC
This sequence comes from Euura saliciscinereae, assembly GCA_018420115.1. Classification (NCBI taxonomy): domain Eukaryota; kingdom Metazoa; phylum Arthropoda; class Insecta; order Hymenoptera; family Tenthredinidae; genus Euura; species Euura saliciscinereae. The sequence goes on along the minus strand of JAFFZH010010803.1, from coordinate 17,565 downwards.
CTCTGTTTCGCAGTTCGTTCCGTTCCGCGACAGGAAACTGTATTGTTCTCGGTTATTTTCCTCCTCGTCCTCGCCAATTTGTACATCCCATATAACGTACGCAGTGAACAAACGGAAAAAAAGAAACGGAAAAAGGGAAAAAGTAGTACCTATACCCACCTACCCAGAAACATAAAAGGGTTGTTGCAAGCTTACCTCGGATTTCTATGGCCTCCCACATTCGGCAGCTTGATTCGAAAAAGTTTTTTCCGTCTCTTTTGTGTTTCATCGTTTCGTGATCTTCATTCATTTTTAGGGCGATTAGTACCGCCCAGAGATAGCGACTCTGGAGTGGATGACGATGGGGCAGTGTTTGGCGATACATTATTTAAATCAGCGCTCTGACTGTTTACTGTCTCTGTGTGCATGGCGTAAATATGCCCTGTGTATCCAAATCCCAGATCCGAGATCCGAGATCCCAGACCACACACGGTGCCTGCGTAGTCCTCGCTGTCCCACAAACAAATCCACGACATCCGCGTACCTAGGACGAGGTGTACGTCACGATTCGATACACTCTGCCCCATCATTTTCGCTTCTCTGATCGCATCTCCCATACCCAATATCCCATTCACTCGTATCTCATCTTCCTTAAACTTTCCTGTAATTTCCGTCGATTGGATCCGGAGCCCGGATGTCCCTTGACGAGATTTTCCGGCTCTTTGATCGCATCGATTCCGCGCAGAGTCTCCAATCCCCTGGGTATGAGTGTTCGTGAATAATTAGGTTGGGTGAAATTTTCCACAGCCGCACATGTAACGGTGACTTTAACTTTTAACCGCGCAAAAGGACCACTCAGAGTTTATATTTCGTGCAGGTATAGCAATTAGCTTTTATATGTCTTCATTTTGTGGCAAAGACTACTTACCGCGGTGGCAAACTCTCGGGAAAACCATCGAGCCGCTCCACCGACGCTGTCATCTTTATTGGAAATCTATGGATCGCATACCCCCGGCTACGAACATGTTTATGCAAATCGGTTTTACCGAATGGCTCTCTCTCATTCTCTCTGTTGCAGCGGTTGATATTAAGATACGAAGATATCGAGTCCATTAGCCGAGCACTGCGTGCAGACCCGGTAAGAAACATTCTCTCTTCGAGTCAAGAACTGCATTGCACCTGGCTAAAATCCACCTCGGCGATTAGCTTTCTTTCAAAAAATGTTCACAACTAAATTACTCGATACGTGACAACGATTAGACGATTTTCGCTGAAATGAAATTGCGAGCTAAAATGAAATATAATTAAGAGCATAAAGGGGGGAGCGGGATCACTACCCTACCCCCAGACATAGATTGATATTTTAATCAATCTTCTATCCCTCCTTATGTCTTTCTCGCTTTCTCTGCTGCTGTAAGTAATTTAGGAATTTGCACCGGTTAAAATACGCCGTTGGGAATACAAATGGCAGACGTTACGGCGAAACAGGTCAATTTTTGGGAAATAACGAGAACTCCGTGATATAATAAAGGGTTAGGTAATATCCCTCTGATGTTCCGTTTCACCGAGGTAGGGACTCTCTGCAGCAATTACTAGCCGAAGGAACACCGAGGATAGGGAAAAAGGAGAATGTCAATAAGGTTTTGATGAGGCCGTTAACGTCAGAGTTACCGCGAGTAACGTGACTATATTCTCTTCCAGAATCCATCGAGGCTCAATCTCGCCCTTCGTCTCTTCTCATCGGTGTACGACTCTTTCGTCCCATGGCCCTGCACGTATACACGCCCACGAATGCATTGGTCGAAAAGTTCTACGACGACCGAATGGTGCGAACGACGAAATTGACGAAAAAAGGGTTGCCGTGGAATTCTCAGAATTTCAATTAAGCCCCCAATTTTCACTTTTCGCTTTCCCACTACACCAAAATGGAAAGACGAATATCTTTCACTCCTTCATCCTTTTTCTGTTATAAGTTATTGATTTTTTGGAACGGCAATAGGAGCGGCTCAATGACCCGCGAAATTTAAAACGCCAATCAGCCAAGCGTTCAGAATAAATTTTCAGCGGACCCGTTGCAATAAAACGCAATGGCCCGTCGGCGATGATAATAATGATAATAATAAGAGCCGTAATACCGTGCCGGAGCCAAAGCTGTCAGGAAGTCAGACCGAGCCTAGAACCTACAACCCAAGACCGTAAAGGGTATAACGTGAGCTTTTGTGTTCGGTGCAAACGATTGGATCTCAAACGTTTTCACCGGTGACTTTTCCATTTCCAACGATTTCTTATTCGACAAAGTTTCTCTATCAAAGCTTCTGTAGATACGTGAATGTGATTATTACCTATTAATATCGTCAGGAGATTAACAGGTCTTTCATCCACCGATCACAATGGCATCGTTCATAGACCCGCCATGAGCATTCGAAAGGGAGTATTGAGTATTCGCAAAGCAAACCATTCACCAAAGCATCCAATTCCTCAACAAAGACAACAATGCCATTTGTTGTATCAACAAAAGTCACCTCGTGATATTTACTACTTTGAGAAACAAACTCTATCGCGGTTTGTTCAGTTATTGATCCATTCCTTGATCAAACGACACGGTATGTTATTTCGAAATGAGTTTATACATGAAACAGAAGCTTTTTGTCATCGTTTATGTTGAATTCGTATTTTTTCCGAATCCCGCTGTAAGATCGCGAGGTTTCAGTACGTATAATGTATAACCACGCCATTGTACTTCTCCGAATCACATAAACGTCCAACAAAGCCAATTAAGCGAACTTTAGCTTCGAAACCTTTGTGTACTTTACTTGAATGCAATGTGCTAGAATACAAAAGTGGAATAAAATTGTACCTTGAATTGAAAACTTCTCTTCGAGAATATAACCTTTCATGTAGCCTGGAGCTAGGTATTCGGAAAAATAATTGTCTAGGTATATCCTGCAGATATATTCCGAAGACGCAGTTATACGTTCATCTATTCATTCACCAAGTATGAACTCATCGAAAATCAATCATATTCGCTACAATTATTGAGAAAAGTCCCCATAAACGTGTTATTCTCTTTTCTGCCCCGGTGTTGCTCGATTATTATAAAAAAAAAAATGTTAAGCCTGCGAGAGACACGCAGACACGTGTCTCACGGTGTACATTTCAGGGTATCGTTGAAGCAGGGGATGAAGGTTGTATAAACACAAGACGACCGTCAGGATCTGATATACTTGTGAGTAAGATCACCCTCCTTGACAGGCTGCAGTGGTAAAATGGCAGGCCAGACTCGTGTTTATTATTTTAAGATCCTGTGACAGAACCTCGGTGTCCGTTCTTCAACCTTTTTTCATGTTAACCTCCAACGAACCCACTAGAGCGAAAAAACACTCGTGCACAGTGCGTCCCCTTATTTTTGAATATTTTTTTCTATTCAAGTAGTATCGTTAACCGGGTCTGTTTGACCCTCGTATCGAATTTCGGAGCCTCGGTTCGTGTCGGGTGGGTTGAAAATTACGACCCAAACTTGAGAGTTTGATAAAAAAAAGGCATTGTCCAGTCGAGTCAAGAGTCAAGCTACCCCTAGGATTAGACGACCAGACGTCTAACGACCACCGTCCGCCTTCGAGAGGTCATTCAATAATAATTCATTTTGTAACTCTTGAGGTGGATTGTATCAACTTTATGCCTCGCGGTGTCGAGAGGAAGCTACAACGAAGCGACGGAGTAGCTTGTTACTTTTTTTCATTATCCAACCCCTCGTTGAAAAGAAAGATAGTAATTTGCATATCGTTCCTGAAAAACAAATTCAAGAGGCCTAATCATCGCTGACACAGACTTCGGCGATGTTAATGAATGTTAATGACACCGTGCATACATTTTCTTAACTACCAATAAAAAGTTTAAATGAAAAAAGTATCAACTAATTAAACACTCTGATTGGCAGATGCAGGAGGTGGATCTGAACAGGGGCTGGCTTGGTGGCAAAAGATAATTTTAATTAAAGATCCTCTCTTAGATTCTGCATCAAGCACACTTTTTGCTCTCTCGCACAGAATCAGAAGAGACATTTCAACGGATGAAGAAAGAAACAGAAAAATATTAATCGACAAGGGTCTGTCACGTATGACAATGATCATTTTTTCCCTCCGTCAAAGATCACCGCGTGGTGTCTGCCAGTCCGTAACCATCCCTCTCCCAGCTTTGTTTATTCATCCCTGCGGGTGTAGGCAGAGACCCGGTATTAAGCTATGGCTTCGCTCCGGTGGAACGGGAGCTGCAAATCGATCTGATCGATCAGCTGTATGGATTAAGCGCGGCGTGGGCAACAGCGCGCAAAAAGCACTATACTCGCACGCCCCCTTTATACATACTTTAGTTTCACACGCGGTAAGTCTCACGCACTTATTGTGTCCCGTGGCCCGTAGCCCCGTAGCTCGTAGCCCGTAGACACCGCGAAACCTTCCGCGGTAATGCAACCATAAATAACAAAATAGCATTGCCCTTCCTCCTCCAGACACCCTCACCCGTCGATCCTGCTGGGCTGCCTCTTTTACTTTGGTGCTTTCGCGTGCTTCGATTCACCCCCGCTTCTTCGACGCGCTCACGACGCGAGCTAATCAAACGATCTGTCAGCGTCATCCCATCCCACAGCCAACCACCCCGTGTACTCGAATGCCCACAATTTGTCAGATTTCTACAGATTTTTCGCTTAGACTTCTTTTTTCCTTCACTAAACGCGTGTACCAGGCTACAGAGTGATTCGTTACTCGGATGTATCGATTTGTTTTTTTTCTGTATTGATTCGTTAATCTGCTTGATCTCTTTTATTGTTAATATTAATCACAGTATCGATTGATGAATACTCGAATGAATTTACATCGGGATCAACAATCGCACTTTCAAGCCTCGGCACACGGGGGTTGTCATGTAATTGACAAATTCAATCGTTAATCGAATGGACAACCACATACACATCCGCAATACCTGTATGTGCCTCTGATTGAATTAGTAGGTACGTAATCAATTACCTGCCTGCCAACTGCACATTGTAACGTTGGTTTTAAATAGGTGTAGTCATTTCGAATGTGATCAAATTTGAAGTGACGAAGAATGCTTCAGCTCTTGTGGAATTTGTTCGAGTCAGGTCAGAGTTGAATTAATTTTGATTGAAATTGACATGGTTATTCTGAAAGGACAAGTGGATCAAATCCCGTCGTGCTTCTGAGGGTTTTTGAAATACCATGAAGGCTTCTGGAGATCAAGAGCTTTGATGTTGCAGGGATTATTTGAAACCGTATGGTTTTACGTTAATTAAAGGCTCAGACGCTCAGTAGCTAAAATGTTGCGAATCAAAAACCCATTGAATATATGTAGGTATATATGCCCAACTTCGCATGGATTCATTCGAAATTTGAACGAGGCCACGAGCTCCCTCGCGTATCCGTTCAAGAAGCGGATGTAATTCTCACCAACGTATCACTGGCATGTCTTTATCCCCCGAAATTTCGAGCACAATTCTATTATCCAAACACACGGTGCGATTTTTCGGGGAAATTCTTGAAAAATACGTAATCTGCCGTCTGCCATCGACGATGGATAATAAATGTCACTTTTCAATCGCGAAGGATCAATGAAAGGTTGAGATCGTCGAACCATGGGTGCTTCTCGGAGAACGGCATACTTTCTACAAAATCAGCACTTTTCTCGTTTCACATTCCACCCACATTTTCCCCTGTATAAATTTATATATTTTAAAGCAAAGTCTGACTCGACTCGTGACATGTCAGCTGTCAATATATCAGAAAAATTTTTCTTGTAAAGAACGAATCTGCGTGTATTACCGTTCAGAAAAATATATTTCCGTCGAAGAATTTCAACACGGTTACGACAAAGTAAATTCTTTGCTATATTCAACATTTTCAAAACTAAAGACACTGCAGTTGGCGTGAGATCGAAGATATTCGAGCCGACGATGGACGCGAACCATACACAGCAGGCCCACCCACGGCCACGGTCGTCAAACTTTGCAGTCAGAAGAAATTAGGAACTGACAAAAAAAAAAAAAAAAGTAGAGGAAAAGCTCGGAGCCATCGATGGACAGGGTACAAAGACATTGTTCTCTTTGCTCACTCGGCGGTTCTCCTCTTCTGAAAAGAGCATAAAAATAAAAATGTCCCTCGAGTGAATAATGGAAATAAATGGAACGAATGAATGGTCGGATGAACGGACCGAAGAATGGGAGAGGCTCTGGCCTCAAAAGTAACCATCGCACACTTTGCAGGGGTGCCATTAAAACCCCCATTACCAAAACGTTTAGGTAGACACGGGGACCGACCCGTGTACTTCTCAACTCCAGCATCGTAACCAGAAGCAGTCATCCAAGAGACGCGAGTCCGCCTCCACCTCCACCTCCAAACTTCTGACTCTGGCCCCCATCCCCCGTACCGGCTTGTTGCTTTATTGTTTTATAAATCGTTTGGCGCCCGACTGCCGTTCCAGCGACGCTTAAATGGTCCCTTTGTAAACACTTGACGAAAATAATAGTTCGTAGCTGTACGAAAAGGCCCCCAACCCCGAGTCTTGGCTTTCTTGGGCTCGTTTTAGACCCGGGGTAAAATAGATGCTCATATTATTAACCCTTTGTTGATTCGAAAGGGAAGAGACCCGGGTGTACAGCTTCTGTGCTTTTGTTGAGATTTATACCGCTAGCTAATCGAGTCGTTACATTTTACTCCAGCGACGAGTTGAATACAAAAAAGGACAATTGCGGGGTTCGATCATCGGCGTAAGCGAAAAGCTCATCCACCGAAACGATTACCGAGGATAATCATAGACGTTATCAATCACGGCTCAGAGAGGGGACTAATTTGATAAACCATACCGTAATTGCGCGATATGAAATTTGTATCGTACAGAAATTATGGGTGCGTGCTACGTACTTTATTCCGTTACGTATATCAAACCGCTTGATAAAAGGCTTGAACCTCTTGAGTGGCGTTTAAACGATTGAATAATTATCAGTCAATTCAAGCGACGACGATTTAGTTTGGTGGCTAGAACCGTCACGCGACTGGTCGCACTAATCAAATTATGGACAAAAATTTTATTGACGTAGGGTAAGGAGTCGTTAGAACAATTATCAGACGAGCAATATGTTGGCTGCAGGACCCAGAGACCCATCGACGCTGCGTAATTGAAAGGGGCAAAACATTACCGACGGTTGTTAGCGCCTGTTGTATAATCAAAGGTGCACAGCTAGTATTCGCACGGTAGTCTAATTAGAACGAAAGCTCGGATATACCGCACCAGCAGCGTGAATTTTCTATGTCAGTGGTCGAAGTAAACGGATACTGCCTTTCGCTCCGGTTCGTTTTGCTTTGTGCTTTTAAAGTTTTTGAATGCTCTACCATACACTGCAATCTTTTATATCGTACAAAAGTCACTGAAAGTGGGCTTTTCTGTTTCAGTCGAGGAACCTCGTAAAAAGTTTAGTGAAAAGTGCGCTTGCAGCGTCTTCGTTTATCCAGTAGCGTCAGCTGTCTCATCATTCAGTACGTTCGAATCGAGTCACCGAGTGTCTCTTGTTTTGCGTCAAGTCTTTAGAAAAATAAATATCTGCCTAGTCACGTGAGAATGGGAACAGAACCGGTATACCGGTCAGACATCCTCGGACCCGGGGACTCGACAAAGTCGCTACCGCAATTGTTGCCCTTTCTCTAAGATGTTTGCTCACGTCTGAAAGTACGCTGCGGGAGTGGGTTTTATAGAGGAATATTTGTCCACGACGTAAAAGATGTCAGGCTTGTGCCATGGTCACGGAGGAATCTATACATATGTACACACGTGAACCAAAGGGTTGTTTGGTTAGGCTGTTACCGAAATATCCGGTAAAAGCTGGATGCATGCGGCACGCACACATCTTCACATACCATACAACGTGCAACACTGTATCAGGGTTTGATCTCCCAACTACGAAACCCCCGGCAAACTCCCTAGGCTCTGTAAAGTCGCGTCACACACAGCCTTTGAACTCACGTCTAAGGTAAATATTTTTCTTATCACTATGCTAAGCATTCGATACTTTATTTCCATTCTCTGATGATAGATTCATCTATAAAAGTATCCCACGTTTTTTATATTCTCTTCAAATGTATTGTGAGTACTTTTTTGTTCCTTACTCATTTACTCACGAAACTGCAGCTACTTCCGAGAATATCTAGGCAGACCGGGTCAATTAATTTTGATGAAAAACGTCCACATGTCTCGTCTTGGAAGGACTTAAACTTTGACCTCTCGTCCGGTGGTCGAGGGTCGACATACGGGCAGACAAAGAATATTTACCAAAACTAAAGCGTTTGCCACCTCAGGTCATTATTCAGACGTTGGAGGTCCACCGCAGTTGCACATTGCACGTTGTAACGTAACGCAACGTAACTTCGCATAATGCGACGGTAGCTTGACGTAATGCGAAGTAATGCGGCGCAACGTAACACGAACCAAGCAAACGAGGCTTTATATCAAACGCATAACAACGCCATTATCACGCTCAATTGCCATAAGCTGTAGATTGCGGATTATCTGCTGCCCGTCCGTTCTCCATTTGGTAAATTCACCGTTCGCTTACCCGGGGTCCCAACCTACCGGCTACATGTTGATATTATATTAATACCCAATGAGTATTAATGATAATTGATATTAGCGCACAATCGTGTACGTTGCACCTCGTCGTCGGCCACGATGCTCCATTATTTGTCATCAGACTCACCGAGTCTGTCATGAGTTTGATTCTGTTTTTTATGTTTGTTTTTCACGTCGATCTTGTGACCTTGTCAAGGTCGTACATGGTCTCGCATCCTTTCTTGAACCACTTCGCGTAGCTCGTTTATCTGACTCGACTGATGTGTCTTGAAAAAAAGTGGCTTTTTGTCGGATCAGCTCAGACGTAGAGTGGTAGAATTTAAGCCACTGAACAAGAATGCAGGTTAACTCTTGACCTCGGGATCTTTGGGTTGTAGTAGAAATCCTGAATGGAATACCCAGAGCAGATGTTTTCTTGCGGGTGAAAGTGTACCACCACGGGCTGTACGTGACACGCTGTGATTTATTCGTACAACTGTGTTACACGTGTTTTTACGTGTAAGCTCCGGCTAAGTTATGGAACGGAGTTTAATTATCCCTAAAATTCAGTATTTTTCAACGGTAAAACTTTGTGGGTTGGGTCGATGTTGTAGACGACAACAAAGTTCGAGATTTATAATCAACTCCGGACTTTTATAATTAATATGTATAAAGATTCTTGATGGGTTTAATTATATCAGTATGGAAAAAAGCCGGATAATGGTATACAGCCGGGATAAAAGAATTCACGGCAATATCTAAGGAAGCTCTGCGACGTCCAGGCCGCAAGGGGCTCATCTTTCACCAGTCGTATTTACAAATAACCGTAGAATTAATTGCATTCTTTCTCAGAATATCTGCGCCTTGAGGATCTATTTTTTGTTTTTAATTGATTTATTTTTCTGTTTTTTTTTCTCTTCTCTTGTTTTCACATCTTCTCACTCGCTGCTCGCTGCTCGTTCCTCTACGTTCGGTATACTAAGTTACTGAGAACCAAAAACAGCCTAGTATTAATAGCCCAAGTGACAAAAAACTCTACTCCTCGAGTTAGTTCGTCAAGGGATCGACGTGGCCACATTGACTTTAAAAATACCACCCGCGTTGTTGTATAATGGCCAAAAACCCACCGCGGAGGTACCTGCACTCTGCACACTAGCGGATATTTAATTAATATAACTGATAATTCGACGATTGCTATTTTCGGATTCTAATTTTGTTAATGGTGTGTCAATTTGAAAATTGAATCTACTCGAAAACCAACGGATTAATATACTGCATTTAGTTTCAATTGTGTATGAGAAAAAACGCGCGAGGGTTTCATTTAATCAAGTTTAGAACCTGAATCAATTTTTCGCTTCTATTTTTGTTATCAATTTCTAATATCTTTGATCGATCGAAGTCTGATTTTGAAGTTTGAAAACGTTTCGAAAGTATTATTCCAGCTTACTGGGAAATAATTTCGATTTCAATTTCCGGTGTAATTCGAATGCAAAGAGAGAATTGCAGTTGGATGTCGCTCTCGGCGTGTTGCACCACACTGCAGTTTGCGAAATGCTACGCACATATTTGTATAGGTGAGCATACAGGGAAAACGCATCATACGATATAAATTTATTTTAGAATAGAGAGAGAGAGAGAGAAAAAAAAATGATCCCGTTTCATAGAGCCAGTATGCAGAGGTATAGATTTTTAAAATTACCGGATCCGCAGGAGTCGGAATTTGTAAAAGTTTTCAAAGTAGAAGCACAATCAACGCGATAAATATACCAACTTTTTGCGAGCCATTCGAATATTAATTAATATCAGAAATTTCGCGCCAAACCCGGTGTCGGAATAATTTTGTTTTCGCTCTTGTTCGTTCGTTTATGGTGGTGGTAGTGCTGCTGCTGCTGCTGCAGAAACTTCGACAATGACGTGGATAATTAAAACATTCTCTCGATAATTATTATCGACGTAATAACTTCACCGAACAGTTGTCAACAAATCTGAGCAAAAAGTATAAGGTTACTACCGTCTTATATGTATGTATATCAGCACCCGATAAAAAAGTTTTTAATTAAATATCTCAAAATTTAATCGTCACAGACATATTTATTTTCGATCATCATACTAAATTTACGTTCCTGACTAATTATTACTACACCTGTTTCAGTTCTCATCAATTACGACTGTTGTTTATTCGAATAAACTTAATGAGATGTGGTTATTCGTCATCAAACTGATTCGTTATTAGGCAAGCAAGAGATAAAAATAATTCTGTTAATTTATATTGATGGGCTGATAAATTTTTAGTTTCCAAAAACCGTACCGGTGAGATATTTTCGTAGCCTTGTTTTCTCGATACATAACTTACCCAAGTCTGACACATGGTGCCTCATCTTTTTTTACACAGAAAAAGAAAAAAGAAACTTGGCCACAGTGCAGTATAGTGCAGCCGTTCACCGGCTACGTCAAAGAGACGAGACCTCTTGCATCGCTATGGTCGTGTTTGTTTAAAGTATTTCCTTACTGTTTCGACAAACAGGCGCAACGTCTATACCAGGGAGGGGGGGATAAATATCTTTCGAAACTACTTGATAAACAGTCGAGTCTGAGAAACGGAGTGATAATAAAATTCAACCGGGTTACGAAAGCTTGCACGGTCGGCCGGAAGTCCCACCAATTTTCTTAATTGATCGCCAAGTCCAAAGCTTTGTGTGTATTCTACACACAATCTGTTTGAGCTGCTGCTAGAATGTCAACCAAATAGACTGTTCAACGCCAGGAAAAAGAGAATCGGGTTGGCCGAAGATTCTTCGAGGTATTCTATTAGAATCCAAACTGAAAGAATCCTCGAGAGGAATCTGCGGGCAATAGGAGTGAATCGGAATATACGAGGTGACTAGCCAATATGTCTGGTAAAATATTGATGACTCCCTACAGGCCACAGTTGGTTCAACCTACAGGATTCTCCTATCTTCCTTCGAACTAGGTTATCCCTGAGCTTTGGGTCGGTGTTCGATTTTTTACCACTGAATTTTTTACTCCATAATGCTCCTGTTGATTCCGAAGCGATTGATTCAATCTCGATATCCTCAAAAGAACGTTTATACTTTTAACGATGATCTTGAGTCGAAGAAGTAGAAGAATTTATATTGAGAGTGTAGCAGAGTGCATGAAAGGAGGAGACCGGGGTATATAGTTGGTAATCGATCACTTGTTGAGGAGAAAAAAAAGGGAAAAAAGAGAGAAAATGAAAATAAAGTTAGAGAAAAAATATTGGCCCGCAGGTAGGTAGGTATATGGACGAGAGAAAACCTATGATGTTAGCATATACGGTGAAAGCCGTATAAATCTTGAGTGGCAATATAGTGATACGTTCATTTTATTATCGTATGGAAATTCAGTGAATTACGTCGAACCTTCTTGGGCGTATTTACGTTCGGGTCCGATCATATTTCAGAAAATAACATACGACGTGAGATACATTTTTTTCTTGACTTCTTGTAAGGAAGGAGTAGGTATATGGAACGTTTTCTGCTGCATTTTGCGAAACGAAAATTTACTTTTGAAAATGATGGGTATATATGCGTCTACGGAAAAATATAATCGCTGTGATAATATTTTTCATTCTGGATTAACCAAAATCCCAGAGGATCCGGAATTTCCTGCAATTTTTCTTTCCTTATAAACTCGCGAATGTCACGTGGTTGGATTTATTGGCACCCTACAACGATACCTCGGAAGTGTTTCCGACAAAACGCCAAAGACTGCCTCACGACCAGGCCACTATATCAACTCCATTTGTCCTAAACGACAAATAAAGAACTCCAACAGAACAAATAGTCGGATTTTAAAGTTCCGGAATACGAAGAAAACTGGGGTGACATTATTATCAATAAGATCTCGTGGTACAAGCTGAACTTTACAGGATCCAAAGTGCTTCGATGATGATTTGATATTGCCGTAAAACAAATTAAGACACTCGGTTGTTTAAGGTTTGTCCAACTAAGCTCACTGTTCTCGTGGCGACGTAGTGTAACTAGTTTGGTAACAGTCTAACCCCTAAGAGTTATGCATCCGTGTGGAAACTTGCATACAGTGCATATTCTCCTAGTGTCAAGAGCTGGGTAGATTTGTGCAAGCTGAATCTCGCGCTGCAAGGGGCCACCTTAACTCGAGTAACAGCCATTGTTAGAAGTAATAACGAGAGGAAAATGTACGACAGTGCAGGAGCTTGGAGAGAAACAGAAAGAGCAAGAGAAAGAGAAAGAGAGAGTTAAGGTTAATTAACAAGGAAGTTATGGTGTTCGCCAAGTAAAGCTCCGTTCGTGATTCCCTTAAATTAGGTACGTGGTACTCTTGAAAATCGTTCCTTTTGTTTGTCAAATGAATTACGTGTGCACATAGGGTGATCACGGACGTCTGGCCTAGTGTTTTTTTTTTTTTTTACGTTCCTTTTATTCACTCACTGAAAGCTGATTTTTAATTAAAGGATTGATCCAGCGGTTTAATTAACGTAGAAGTTAATATACTAATTAGGAAATAGTGGAATTGAATACCGCACTCTATATTTTCCCAGCACTCGAACTCGGAATTAGTTGGCACGGTTCACTACCGTTCATTTTATCACCACAGTTAAAAAAAGGTCCAGTATAGAAGGGATGGTGCTGGTGCAATCTACAAATATTATTCCTAGGCGAGGTTGCGCGCGCACGCTAAAGCTCCTCTCCACAATTCTGCTAGGATCTCCCCTTGCCTCTTTCCTCCTCTTCTTCTTCTTCTTCTTCTTATTCCTCTTCGATTTTCTATTCCCTTCGTCTTATCTATGCCCATCTTTCTCATTTCTCTCGCTTGTTATTCCTCTTCATTTTACTTGAGAGAAACTCGTCCGATATCTTGAACACTGAGTAAATTCCCACAACCTAAGTTTGTTCCGTAATTACCATAGATACTATACACAATTAAGAACTCAATCTTCGATAAGGAAAGTAGAATAACGAAGAGAATAAGACCGTCGAGAGTTACGTGAAAAATAAAAACTTTTATTTCGCTTCGCGAGGACGATGACGACGACGACGACGACGACACCCGGGTCTACTTGGTCAGCCCAGATAAAGGCCGCCCTTCGGGCCCCGGAGGGAACCGCTGTAACTAAACCGTATTAAATTGGGGCACTATAACAGTGACCACTAATGGCGTATTCTGAGCGCCGTAGCGGATTTAAAACTAACTTGTGACCTGGCCCTTGTCTCCGTGGAGCATTAAACGCGAGTCAGGTATATTAGGTGGTGTCGAGGTGTAGGAAATTCTGGAAGTATCTCGACGATCGAGGGGCCCGAAGGGCTTCCAAAGGGCCCCACAGGGGCAACAAGGTTTCGCATTGAACGTGCGGGCGAGGTGGTGACCCCAGGCAGTTTGGGCCCCAGTTTCGACCCGCTAAGTTTCTTAATCTGCTCGTAAGTCAGAAGGGTTCTGGGCGCAAACGAGCAGGGCGTTTCCAGGGATTCTCGGAGACTCTCCTCTCTCTTCCCCTCTGGAGTCCAATTTTGCCTTTTCAACTAGACTCTCATATCAGGCCATAAATTTATTCGACTTTTACTACCTGAGAAAATCAAACAATCTCCTCTAGCGTCGATTTTTTTTTTGTTCCAACTCTTTTCCGTCGCATCTATGATCACCGTGACGACGGTCACTCGTAAATTTGAATTTATAGATTTTCAGGAACCTACTACTGTCCAAGATGTAAAATCCCCAGAGACTATATAATATCCGCTCTTGCCATCGCCTTATTTTCCACGACGTTTCGGCACAGCAAAACTTGGAGCACGCAAGTCTTCGCTCATTACCAGAAAAAAGTTTGCCAGATTCGTATGTACGTTTCTTTCAACCGAGTATGAAAGTAAATATACGTACTTTTATCCGTGCATGAATGTTACCCGTTAACAAACGGAGAAGCCAGATTCAAAACTTTCGACTTAAATAATGCGTAAAAAGGTACAGAGAGAGTGAAAAAAAACGAAGGAATAAGAAGTAGGAGAAGAAGAAGCGGAAGAAGCCGGAAGGTAATTCGAATAACGATAATACATAAATTTAACTGTTCTCGCTGGGAAAGTTTTCAGTAACGATATTGTCTGAAATCTGCATCGTGGAAAGCTGCATATTTCACACCGCGTAAACCGTGAAACGTCTCAAAGCCATATTGCAGCAAGGATCGCAGACCGAATAAGCAGAATCTTGAAACTATTTTCGTATCATCATTTACTGCTACGAAAAAGCAATTCTCACTCCGTTGTAAAATTCGTCGTTAATTCTCCACGAACCTGATCAGCCAGGTACCATTGCTAGGTATTCTCTCGATTCAGGTTGGTCTGGTTTGCTAACTGGCCGATCGGCTACCTCTATCGCAAATTACCTTCAATTTACCGCTAAAGTTGCACCGCACGGTTGCGACCCTCCCTTTCGTGGTGCTACCAGCCGATCTATTGTCACGGTGCACGACTGGTACCTCGCGGTGAGAAGGGTACCTCAAAAGTCCTTTTCAGTCCCAACGCGCGGTTCTCTGGAACGTTATAATGGCTTTGACTGAGTCATTATGATTCCTTTTTCAGGGTATAGAAAAACAAGTTTATCCTACAAATAATATTTATACACCTCTTTATGTCGTATGTAAATGCGTTCGAAAGAACCTGGAGAACGGTATAACGTTCTAATTTGGACAACTTTTCGTTCCCTCAAACGGACAATGACGAGTGGAAGTGGAAGTTGATATTTGAAAAGCTTATGTAAAGTCGAGCGTTTATTAATAATGCATCAAGTAATTATGAATAATAAGTGAAAAAGTCGAGGAATCGTGTGGATCAGCACTTGCGTCTGATGGGTCGGGTGGGGGAAGAGGCATATAAACGGTATAAAACTGAGAAAGTTTAATAATAAAAAGAGCTTTGCATTTTCAGAACTTGCTAAATTCTTTCGTATAGAATGACTTTACTTTCGACGAATTAAATAAATGTTTTTCGCTCTGCTCGTAACGACGCGAGCAGAACCAGACCCTGCGATCTTTCTGTCCCCTATCCATCCACCATCCTTTTCGTCTTCTCAAATTTCTCTCTCTGTTCGCCTTCACCCTTAACCAATAAGTGAAACACTAACATTTTACCGCCAAGCCAGAAACTGCGCACCAAGTGTCTCCAATGGTTCAGATTTCAATTTTAAATTTGAATCTTCATCCACTGCATGATTCAATTGACGAAGAAGAATTTGAAAAAAAAATAAGAATTGGTCTCGACATCGAAGTTCCAAGGCACACAGTTTCGGTTGATACATTTTAACAAATATCGAAGTAGTATATCCGTGAAATCGTATTTTCCCGTAATCTCGAGAACGTGGATAAAAATAATCTCCAATTTCCGGAAACAGTTGGGATTACTAGGTAGCACACGAGTCCCGTTCCCTCCTCTCAGTTGGTATAATGGTCCGGGGGTTAGCTTTTTAGCTTTTTTCGATATCACTGTAGCCTTGCGGGCACGATTCAATTTACGAAACCCATTCGCGTAATTGCATAATTGCCAGATAACGCGGTTACCATGTGTTTCGAAATCCCAGGTTCCCCTTGCAGCCCCCTAAAACCGTAAATTTATCAGATTTTTCGCCATCGCTTGTCTTGACCCTCGACACCTCTGCAGACTCACATTCTTCCGCATCGTATAAAACGAAGTTACATGATAACACACCGTGCAATGTACGGAAGTCGGGTATAGAAATGTGCCTGCTTGAGATGATTTGAATGCATTCGCCTTGCCGAGTTACACGTGCAGCTTATAACCGTATTCCGTGTCAGAGGTGATTTAGTGCTGCAAATGACTGGAAATCGATAATCCAACGTAGTAGAAGGATTACTGCAAGATA
Organism: Euura saliciscinereae; assembly: GCA_018420115.1. NCBI lineage: Eukaryota > Metazoa > Arthropoda > Insecta > Hymenoptera > Tenthredinidae > Euura > Euura saliciscinereae. Next base: position 1,089 of record JAFFZH010010803.1, on the reverse strand, counting down.
TAATTTACTATAGTCGGTGGTTGGATCCAGGTACTGCAACACGGTGCCTCGTACTGGCTCACTTGATGTTAGTACTTTAAGCCACGTTCACATTACGATGGTTGCCGGTGATTGTTGAGTATAATTTGCATAATTCAATTCGCCCCGTTCATCCCGTCCCGAATTATCCGACATCCGTTTACAGAGGCTGCGGACACCGCGGTCGTATGGCAAATGGCAAACATTAAAAGAAAGGTACCCGTCATCGGGATGAGAATTTATGGCCATACTCGAATCGCGAATACAGTTTAAACGCTTATCGTTGCGATGGTGACAAAGTGCTCGGGTATGATGGATGCGGCGAGATGCTTCACGAAGCCAGAGAGAGAAAGCTACGACCGAAAGTCTCCACCGTTGAAGGAATGACATCCTGCTTAACTCGGTGATTGAAAAATTAAAACGGTTACTCGGTATTCCTGCGGTCCGGAATAGCTGTATAGACAGCTGATTAGGGAGATGGATGGAATTGAGCTAGTACCAAAGCTTACACGTGACGCTTGACGCGGCTAGGTGCCAACAATGGAGCTCCGAGGGCGTCGTTACTTAATCGTGAGATTCAAGCGCGTCTCCTCACGACGAGAAACTTGCCTAGTTACGGGGTTAATTGTATCATCGTACAGTTGCACGGCTGCACGGTTCGCTGGGATTCACGACCTACTAGCAGAGGTATTAGGTGTAAAATGTACACAAATCATGAAACGTTTCCGATCAATCAAATTTTGGTTGATTTCGGCCGTTAATGAAATCGTACCGATTGGAAAAATGCAGACCAATGGGCGGAAAAATTAACCACGGTTATACAGAATTTAATAACATACGTTGAAGGGCCGATAAGTATGAGTACAGCAATGTGCACGTGCTAAAAATGCGCCCCATGTATTCCCGTTCGATTGAAATTCCAAAATTACCAGCAGCTTTTGACGAGCTTTAATTAAAATCTGAATAAAAAATGCAGCGATGACCAATCGTTTGATGAAAAGCGCGTGCGCGTTGTGAATTTCACAACCCAGATGTCCTGCACGAAGCTCAGTAGGATAAGGGATGGGGGGG